>QVAJ01000296.1:211914-226684 GCA_003546035.1 Mixornis gularis
ATTCCCTGCACAGCATTTCCTGCACAGCATTCCCTGCACCAGCATTCCCTGCAACACAATTCCCTGCACAGCATTCCCTGCACCAGCATTCCCTTCACCAGCATTCCCTGCACAGCACTCCCTGCACCAGCATTCCCTGCACAGCATTCCCTGCACAGCATTCCCTGCACCCATATTCCAGAAGAAATTACATTCCTGACAGCCCACTCAGGAGCAGTGCAAATGTGCATTTCCTGCAAATTCTGGGATATTAAACTGAAAATGGAGATGTGGAGCCACCAGCCAACGGTACCAGGGCTGTCAGAACCCAGGTTTGTCTGCAGAACCATCATTAAATCATCAGCAGGTGTTGCTGAGAGGAGCAGCAGCCCAAATTCCTCATAAATCCTTCCAGATAATAAGGCCACAGACAGTAAGACACGTGGAAGAGGAGGAGATTTGGAAATTCCTTTGGAAAAGATCCAGAATTCTCCTCTCAGAATTCTCCTCCAGGATGTTTGGAGCACTGGGGAGTAGCTCCAGGAGTGTGGGGGAGGCTGTGCCCAGGGATGTGCCCAGGAGCCCAAACCTGCACAGGATGGAAGGAAAAAATTTGGCTGTTTAAGATATTAAACTTCCAGTTCCTATGAGAATGGTTGCTTCTCTCCATGCTGGTGGTGTTCCCTGTGTCCTCACATCTCCAGGAGTTTGGGATCCCTGGATTCTGCTCAGGGTGAAGGGTGTGGGGAGCAATCCATTTTGGGAGAGGGATTTTTTTTTTTGGATAATAACATTGATAATTTCGGAGTTTGCAAAATTTCTCCGCTCCTGATCCCTCCCACTGCTGATATTTGCTTTCCAAAAGAGAAAATGGGGTTTTGCATTTCCCAGCCACGCCAAACTTGGGCTCCTGGTACTCGATCCAAATCCTGCCCCAGCTGAGCTCTTGGTGCTGCCCTGAAGGGAAACAGGAATCTGAAGGAAGTGTGGGAAAAGGGAAATCAAACAGAGTACAAAGACACGGAGAGCTCAATTTTGGGGAGGGATGATGAGCACTCCTGCACACAATCCCCCCCTCCTGTGCTGGCTGCCTTCACAGATTCCTGTTTTGACTCATCCTCATTTGTTTTGACTCATCCTGCAGCTCCAGCTGTGGCAGCAGCTTCCAAGAGAGCGGCTCAAACACAAATTTGATGTTCGAGTGGAGGAATCAACGGAATTATTCAAGTGGTGCAGAAACGGCCTCAGAAAAGAGTGTGTGCATCATCTCAGCTATTAATGTGTTATTCCCCAACAGCAATCCTCCTTCTTTGAAAGAGCAGAAAGGCCCGATTTGGAACGCTCCAGTTTGTATAGGAATGTTAAATATGCAAAAGCTTTTCCAAATGATAGTTTTATCAGTCCCTGGTGGGATCACACAGTGATTCTCTGGGATCCAATCCTGCTCTGGGCAGCACCCAGGGCATCTTTACCCTCGGGTCCCAGGGTGACATCACACCTGGAAGGGCTTCATTTGCATGGGAAGTTCATTAACAGGTAATTAAATGGCAGGAGTGAGGGCCCGAGTGGCTGTAGATGGGCAGGGTTTGGTGGAGGAGCCAAGGAGCTTCTCCTGGTAACCCTGACCCTGTTTGATGTTCCTGTAAAACCATCTCTGGGATGCACCAGAACCATGGTTTGTGCTCTTATCAGTGCTGTTATCAGTGCCCAGCACAAACCTGGGTGAGTGGGAGGGGGAGCTCTGGCCACCAGGGGCTGTCCTGGGAGTGATTTCTGTCCTGGTGTCATTCCAAAGTTAAATCCCCAGGAGTTTGATTTCTGTCCTGGTGTAATCCCAAAATTAAATCCCCAGGAGTTTGGTTTCTGTCCTGGTGTCATTCCAAAGTTAAATCCCCAGGAGTTTGATTTCTGCCCTGGTGTCATTCCAAACACCCAAAGGTAAATCCCAGGAGTGTGGTGGCTGTGAGGGGCAGACAGCTTTATTGGAGAGTGGCTTTTCCATCCAAGCTGGCTGCAGGAACACAAACCCATCCTTGAACCACCTGGACAAGGGCAGTGAGAACATCCTGAGTGTCACTCCCACCGTCCTGGAGCAGCATTCCCATTCCCACTCCCAGGAACAAACCCCTGGTGCTGGGCACTGCTGTGTTGGCTCAGGAGGAGTTCACTTTTTATTCTTTGGGGAGGCTGACCTGAAACAGATATGGGACAGAGCTGGAGAATAAAGTAGAGATTTATTAAAAGGCCTTTAAGGATCCACCTCAGGCAAGACAAGAGCCTGACCAGGGCTACACCCAAGGTGGACCCAAAATGGTCACAAAATGGACCCAAAATGGTCACAAAATGGATCCAAATGGTCACAAAATGGATGACCGGTCATGAGATCTTACATTTTTGTAAGTTTTGGTCCATTTGTATGTTGAGGTTTAATTGTCCAGTTACAGCCTCAGCTTGTGAGGTCCCATCCTTCTTGTTCCTCCCCCAGCCCACCCTTGTTTGTGCTTGTGGGCCTGAACACTTGTCCCAGTTGTCCTTGGTGTGGGGCAGGAAAAGGATTTGTTTTGTGTCCCTGCTGTGTGCAGAGCTGAGTGACACTGACTGTGAGCTCAGAGCTGCACCCCTGGGCACCACAGAACATGAAATACATGAAAACTCAAACTAAAGGCATCACCTGCAGCTTTAATCACAGCCTGGGACCTTGTGCTCCTTCCCCAGTTCAGGAGCTCTGGCTGGGGGTTGTCACATCCCCCGTGTCCCCTGGCTGGTGTCACCCCAAATCCTCTGTGTCCCCTGGCTGGTGTCACCCCAAGCCCTCATCTCTGGGGCTGCCACTGGAGTTGGTATTTGGAGCTGCTCAGTATTCAGTGGCACCACTTACCTAATGCACAAAGATTTAATTCGTTTCTGATTGATCCCATAATTACAAAATTTGTTTAAAGCTGTTATATTATCTCCTTATTTGACACAATATGGCACAATTTTGTTATAGTATTGAAAACCAAATAAGACAACTGCAGCTGGTAGCATTTCAAAGAGCCATTCCCTTTAAGATGAAATCAATCCTGTTTCAAGTTTATTCCCTTGCTTTAGGATCGAGGCTCTAGGGGTGTATTTTGCTGAAAAAAATGTCTTTTTGATTTTTCAGAAATTCTTTAGATTAATATGCAGCTGTCATTGCAAGGCAAATCCAGCCCGGCTTTCATCTGCTCCTCTCTCCCCGGGCTGTGGCGAGTGCCCAGCCCTGCCGGGAGCCACCGCGGTTCTGGTGGCACCTGGGGCAGGGCCACCACGGCCACCAGGGCCACCAGGGCCACCCTGCCCCTCGCCCCCGCCGCTGCCCCGCCCCGCACTCACCGCCCCTTTTAAACCCGGCTTAAAACACAAGCCCGTGACAATAACAGAGAATTTGGGTCCTTTGTGCGGCCCCTGGAGTGTCCTTTGAAAAGTTGTTTAACTTGCAGATCATGTCGACAAAACTTTCCAAAGGGGGATGCTTTGGAGTAAATAGACGCTGAAGGCCCTGAGTGAAGTTTAAATATTTATATCAATAGTTGGGTTATTCTTGCAGCAGCGTCGATCACACAACCACACCAGGGTTTGGGTGGGGAGGGACATTAAAGCTCCTCCAGTGTCCCATGGGCAGGGACACCTCCCACTGTCCCAGGGTGTTCCAAGCCCTGTCCAGCCTGGCCTTGGGCCCTTCCAGGGATCCAGAGGCAGCCACAGCTGCTCTGGGCACCCTGTGCCAGGGTCTCACCTCCCTACCAGCCAGGAATTCCTTCCCAAAATCCCATCCATCGCTGCCCTCTGTCCATGTGCAGCCATTCCCGTTTCCCATGGATGCGCTCTACAGAGACTCCACCTCAGCCATGGCTCACCCCGGGTATTCGGGAAGGCGTTTTCCCGTTTTCTCCCTGCATTCCATCCCTGCAGAGCCCCCCGGGCTGCTGAGGATGAGGATTACCTCAGCCCAGCCTGTCCCTGCCCAAGGTTTCCCTGGGTGGGCAGAGGAGACCCTGGGGGCTGCTGGAGCTGCTGCCCTGCAGAAAACGCTGCCACAGCCTTCCAGACGTTGTCAGGAAAAAAAAGGAAAGAACTTCTCCTTTTATTGTTTTTCTTATCGATTAGGAAGAAAGAAGGAAAGGGGTTATTTGAGTGCTGCTGTGGACTCCCGAGCCCGCCCAGCACCGCTCCTTCCCCTGCTGGAGCATCCGGGCCGGTGAGAGCCGGGGATGGATGGAGCGCTCCGGGAACGGGAATTCGGGGCGTTCCTGAAGGCTTTAAAGAGCTCGTCTGTGAGCAGGGACAGGGATCAGCCTCTTTTCTTGCAGCTCGCTTCACAGAGAGCCCCGCTGTCCCCTGACATCTTCAAACGCGGCGCTGGCAGAGCGATTGAAACGCCGGAGTGTGCGAGGGACGGGCGGGGGACCGAGATGAAACGCGGGAGATCCGCTCCTCTGCTCAGAGCCTGGGCCTCCCCTTCCTCCGCACTGCCCAGCCCTCCAGAGCAGGATTCCTCTGCTGCCCTGGCCCCCCAAACCCGGCCTTCGCTTCTGCTGGGGGAGCTGGGGGATCCCCAGCCCCCCTGGGTGTTGGGGTGCTGCCAGTGCTGGCACTGCTGCGGGTGCTGGGGGTTACTGGGGTGCTGGGGGTGCTCAGGGCACTGGGAGTACTGGGGTTGTGGGGATGCTGGTGGTGCTGGGGTTATGGGGGTGGCTGGGGGTGCTGGGGTTATGGGGGTGTTTGGGGCACTGGGGGTACTGGGGTTATGGGGATGCTGAGGGTGCTGCAGGTGCTACAAGTACTGGAAGTACTGGGATTCTGGGGGTGCTGAGGATGCTGAGGGTGTTGGGAGCACTGGGGTTCTGAGGGTGCTGGGAGTGCTGGGAGTTACTGGGATGCTGAGGGTGCTGAGGGTTCTGATGACACTGGGGTTCTGAGGGTTCTGATGACACTGGGGTTCTGAGGGTTCTGATGACACTGGGGTTCTGAGGGTTCTGGGGGTGCTGGAGGTTCTGAGGGTGCTGAGGATTCTGGGGGTGCTGGAGGCATTTGGGGTACCGAGGTTCCTGAGGATTCTGAGGGTTGTGATGGTTCTGAGGGTTCTGATGTTTCTGGGGGTTCTGGGGTCTCAGCCTTTCCACCCTGGTCCCTGCCCGTCCCCTGCAGCCGGGGACCCCTCCCCGCTGTCCCACCCCGAGGGTCCCCAGGCGTGTTCCGAGGGCTCTCCAGGGGCTGGAGCTGAGCCTGGACAGGACCTGTGAGCCCCGCAGCCGCCCCGGCCCCTTCTCCTCACAGCAGGGATGCAAATGAACGGCTTTGGAGCGTGTTGGATAAATACAATGTTTGTTCTTCCTAATGGATTGCAGCAAGATATGGTAAATATTAACTCCCAGGTGGGGAAATGCATAATTCATCAGCAGGCTCGCTCTGCCCGGCTCCTGATGAACGCGTGGCTGCGGCAGAGTTAATTCTCCTCACAGTAGCTGGGATGGGGCTGGGATTTGTGCTGGGAGCAGCGCTGATAACCCAGGGCTGGGTTTGCTCTTGCTGAGCAGGGCTCACACGGCATCGAGGGCTTTACTGCGGAGCTGGGGGTGCACAAGGAGCCGGGGGGACCCAGGTGACCCCAGCTGACCCCAGGGATATCATCTGATCGCTCCCCAAATCCCTCCAAAGGAGTTCCGAGTGAATCTGACAACCTCAGTGAGGTGATGCAGGTGAGTGGCTGAGTTGGGGACAGCTCTGACACCGTTTCTGGGGGAGAGGAAGGGGTTAAGTCATTAATTATCCTCTCTCCTGTGTCCACACTCCTCTCTGTGTCCACCAACACAATCCCACGGGACCCAAATTCCTCCCCGCTGCTCCAATCCTCTGCTCAAACCCGTTTTTGGGAGGTGTTGGGTGAGGAAAGAGTTAAGAGGTGAAACCCTCTCGCATCGATCATTTAACCCAATTAATTCCAGCGCAGTAAATAGGATTTAAATTTCTGCTGAAGTGATTTGTTCAGTCAGGAGATGAGCACAGGCCCTCACCTCCTCGCCGTTAATTACACGTCAATTCATAAACGCCGGTATTTGATGCCACGGCGAAAATCACCCCCAGAAATGATTAGAGCCTCTGTCAAACCGGCGGAGAAAATCTCTTTTCCAGACTATTGGCCCTTCCAGTCTTTGCTGGGCATGAATTAACCCCTGCACACCCCCCGGTGGCTCTGGGGACAGCGCTGGGTGACACCGTCACCCTCTGGAGCTGCTCCAGCGCCGACCTTGCCCTGCACTTGGATTTAAGGCCGAGCCTAAGAAGTCAAGGCTGGTGCACTGACTTAGCAGGGCCCAGTTTTTCTCCTCGTTTGAAGCTGCGCGGTGACAGCCCGACCAAAAGCCGGAATGAAAGCGGTGACATTCAGCAGTGCGATTTCAGACCCGCCTGAGTCAGATGTTAAACACCTTAGGGGTATAATCTCCTTTTAATGTGAGCACAACTCCCATTAACATTAATGGGGGGTTGTGTGGCGGCTTCAAAAGGAGAACGTGCACCTGAAAGTGCAAATTAGCACTTACAAACTCTATTGATAAATTATTAAAGAGGATCATTAAAGCATAACCACGCCTCCAGATCATTAGAGCAAGTCCAAAACAGCACGGGGGACATGCGCGGTGCTCCCTCATTAAAACACCTCCTAAAATGCCATTTAGGCCCCAAAATGAATCCAGAGTAAATATTGGTTCATCAGCCCTTGATTCGTGCACGATTTGGAGGTTTGAGAGCTTGAACTCCTCTTCTTTAAATGCAAATGAGCACCAGGCAGTGCTTTTAATGCCGGTCCCCGCTCAGAAATCGGTGTTTAAAAGGTAAATTAAAGCCCAAACCCCCAAAGCTCCGGGGCCACGCTGTCACCAGAGCTCTTTGGTGTGCTTTATGTGGGGATAAAGCTGCACCTCCCTCCCCAGGGGGGCTCAGACCCCAATTCCCAGGTCTGCCACAATTCATTTTCCTCTGCTCCGGGAGCAGTGGGGCCCACGGGTGACCCCAAAGGCTTTGAGGGGACACTGGAATCCTCCTTGTTTGCACTTTTGGGTTTTTTCTCAGGCTCCCATGGCCGTGCTCATCCCAATCCTGGTGCTTGTCCAACCCCATGGATGTGTCTCACTGGGCACACTGGGATGACCTGGAGCCACTGTTCCCATAAATACCTTCCAGGCTGGGTATTTATGGGAATACAAACACCCTAAAACCCCTCAGAGGGGTTCAGCAGGATGAGCTCATCCTGTGGGGTATTTACTCACCCTGTGATGGTTTTCAGTGCACTAAAATGGCATTTCCTCAACTTCAGTGTTCAGGTTGACATGGCTTGTAGCATCCCGGTGACCAACATTCCTAATTTATGGGGTGTTGCCTTCACCCTTCAAGGGATATTTTTTCATTAAAAAAAAAGGGGGGTGTAATATTATAACCACTATCCTAAACACAAATCCCAAACTCCAAACCCATTCCCAAAGCCATCAACCAAATTACTCTTGAAAATAAGATTATTTATATAAATGTAGCTGCAAAAGGAGTAGAAGTCAAGAAATCAGCCCCTCAGTGGTGATCCTGAGTTTGGGATGGTTCCATTTCTTTCTGCCATTGAGGATTTTGCAACAGGCGAATGCAAAGAGTCCTTGTTTCTGGAGATAAATAAATACACAAATCCAGTTGGGGAGGTTAAAGCAGAGCAAGAATGAGAGCTTGGTGAACCATCAGCCACAGCTGGGCTCTGGTTGAGGTGCTGCTGTATTTTCCAGGAAAATGGAAAATGTGGATATTGGGGTTGGGTTTTAGCACGGTTCAGCTCTGAGCTGAATGTCCAAAATGTGGATTTTGGGGCTGGGTTTTAGCACGGTTCAGCTCTGAGCTGAATATCCAAAATGTGGATTTTGGGGCTGGGTTTTAGCACGGTTCAGCTCTGAGATGAATATCCAGAATATGGATTTTGGGGCTGGGTTTTAGCACGGTTCAGCTCTGGGCCGGAAATCAAGAATATGGATTTTGGGGCTGGGTTTTAGCACGGTTCAGCTCTGAGCTGAATATCCAAAATGTGGATTTTGGGGCTGGGTTTTAGCACGGTTCAGCTCTGAGATGAATATCCAGAATATGGATTTTGGGGCTGGGTTTTAGCACGGTTCAGCTCTGGGCTGGAGGCTCCGGGTGAAGCCCAGGCACGCCTCCAAGAGCCCCTGGTGTCACCAGAGCCACCAGCGCCCACAGCAACACCCCCCGAGGAACCCAGCCAGGCTCAGCCCCATTAAACCAGCTTTAATTATTCCACACATTACACCGAAAACACTCGTCCCTTTTAAAAAAATAATTCTCCTCAGAAAACACGTTTTATCTCTCTAATAAGAAATCATTAATTAGGAGATGTTGACCCGACGAGCTGTGATAGTTTGGTGGCTGCTGAACGCTGCCTTTAATCAGACCTTTTACAAGCTGGTGGATGTTAACTTGTGGCTGTTAATTATTCACACCTTCAAGTATTCCGATGGTCGGAATATTTCATGAATGCCCTTCTTTTTATTTAACGGCGACGATGGATTTTATGAGCCAGGAATCGCACTTATTAATTTACAGTCGTTTTGCACTTCCATGCCGGTCGTTTGGCATTAATTCTCTGTTTAAAAATAATAAATGACCCCTGACTCTCTATTGTCTGTCCTAATTAGCATATTGTCTTCTAAAGAGGAAAGCGTGTTTTCTCTTCATTAACCGTAATATTACCTCGGCAGACAATCGGTAGGTCCGCGATCTAGAAGCTCCCGTGGACGCCAAATTACCTCCTCTACCAGGACAAAATCAATTAACACCACTAGGGATGTCATTATTGTCACATTATGTCACCGGATATACTCCAGGGTAAATAAATGATTTGTGGAATTTTTAATGCCGCCGCTGGAAAAGCCGCGGCTGAGCCACCCGGGTGGTGGGACCGGGGGGCTCCGGGCACTGCCCGGCTCTGCCCTTTCCTCGGGGACCAGAGGTGGAAAAAACAGGGGCAAAAATGTCACCGGGCTGCCTGGGGACACCGCGTCCTTCCCGGAGCATCACCCCGAAGTCACTCGGCGTCCCCCGCACCGGGACAGCGCCGTGTTTTGGCAGTGGAGAGGTGGGAGAGGGCTCAGGGAGGGGATAATTTTCATTTTATAAACCATTTTTACTGCCAGAACTGCCCGTGTTTTCCGCTCCGACGGGAACCACCCGGCCGAGCTCCCGCAGCACCCGCGAGGTGCCGGGTTTAAAAGTGTCCCCAACTCCGGTACCTGCCCTGCGTCGGGGGGGATTTAATTAAGTCTGTTCTGTCTGACACGATCTGATGTCATTGTACAAGGAGATGTTCTTTGTTAGCGGCGCGCTTCGTTTCGGGCTCCTCTGTGTATTCGAAACCATGGTAACAGAAGAGTAAGCTAAAGCCAATGAGATAATGAGATATTCTCATTGTAATTGTGTTTCATGAGGGCACACGCTCCCATGGGTGGGATCCGACTGTCTTACAACTGCTAACAGAATTTAAGGGACGGGAATAAATTAGCGCGGCGGCGTTTTGGCCACAACAGCCGTGTAAACACTCCCGGCCGCCGCTCCCGGCGCCTTCCAGCGCGTCCCGCGCGTTTGTGGCGCGGGGAAAAAACGCTGCCAAACGGGGAGCCGCGTGTCCAAACCCCGGCAGAACTTCAAGGAAGTTCAGGTTTGAAAGGCATTAACGAGCGGCGAGGTGCTGGTTTGCATGATAATTGCGATGGAGGCAGGGGAAGGGGGACCGGGCTGGAGCTGCCGCGGCAGTTCCCGGGTTGTCGGGGAGGTTGTGGAAAATCCCGTGTGGGAAGCAGCCCAAAAGTGCCCGTGGGGTTCGTCTTCCTGCTCCTTCTGGAAGTGAAATCCAAAAGTTCAGCCATGATTTAAATTATAAAACTTTCTAGAGGCGCTGAGGAAGGGAGGAGTTTGTCCTCTCCCGTTGTGAAGGGAGAGAAACCCAAAGCGAGGGGTTGGGTTTGGAGAGCCCTGGGTGAGGTTTTCGTACTTCTCCCGGATGGGGACACACCGTGAGCAGCACTTCACACTCGAGATGGACTCTGAGCACCGCAAAAGCAAACTAGGAAATGGGATTTAGGGAGCAGAAACAGGATCAGATCTGCTTCATGCCCTAACTGTCCTCATCCCATAATTGTCATCATCCTGTGTAATTCCCAGCAAATGTACAATTATTGCTCTTTTCCCCAGAACATCTCAGTGCAGGGCAGGGCCCTTTGGGGTGGTGAGTGTGAGCCCAGGGAATATGGGATGGTCTCCTGACAAAAGTCACAAAATGTCTGGGAAAATCCATTTTTCCGGGAGCAGAAATAGCAAAGGGAGCAGAGCCTGAAGCTGCTGCACCAACCACCCGGGCAGGCTCAGGCAGGGGAGCAGCCACAACTTGCTCCACATTGTAGGCAGGGATGATTTTTATTAATATAATTATTACTATTGCTCCAAGAGTGCACTTCTGATGTGGGGAGAGCTGACAAGATAAATTATGTCTGTTGTCAGCTGCATGGAGAGACCTTTGGGATATTTTAATTAAGAGCAGGCTCCCCCCAGCCCATTGTGCATCTTCCCCAGAGCGAGGCTGGAGCCACACGGCGACCACACCACTCAACCTTCTCCTCAGCCTCCTTCCCAAACATCCAACCTCCTTCCCAACCATCCAACCTCCTTCCCAAACATCTGAGATCCTCCCCAAACATCTGAGATCCTCCCCAACCACCCAATTTCCTTCCCAAACATCCAACCTTCTCCCCAGCCTCCTTCCCAACCATCCAACCTCCTCCCCAAACATCTGGGATCCTCCCCAACTACCCAACTTCCTTCCCAACCACCCAACCTTCTCCCCAACCTCCTTCCCAAACATCCAACCTTCTTCCCAACCACCCAACCTTTTCCCCAATCCCTTTCCCAACCATCCAACCTCCTTCCCAACCATCCAAACTCCTCCCACCCCATCCAACCTCCTTCCCAACCACCCAACCTTCTCCCACCTCATCCTACCTCCTTTCCAACCATCCAACCAACCTTCTCCCCACGCCATCCAACCTCCTTCCCACACCACAGAGATTTGGGGTTTGCCTCATGCACCCCAAAAATTAGTGCCTGTATTTGTTTGGGGTGAAACAAGACCATGAGGTGCCGTATTTTACATGGGCACCACTTCTGGGGGCATTTCCCGTTAAAGCTGTCAGCAAATCATCACCACAACGGAGATAATCAGAAATAAAAATCCCCTTTAACTGGCTGACTACACTGCAAGCTTCTCCCTGGCATGGAGTCCAAAGAAAAGGTTTGTTTAGACCCTTAATGGAAGATTATTTTCAGTGCTGCAGAGCCTGGGCACACTCTGGACCTGTGTGGGATAAATGATGCTTCAGCTGCAAAGTTGATGCAGAAGGATCCTCCAGGATCCAGGTGTGGGGTTGGGTTGGTCAGTCCCACCCTCTGAGCTGTCCACACCCATCACCCTCCACAAGGTCCAGGACCTCCCAGGATGTGCCAGGAAGGAAGAGTTATTTTAGAAGTTGTTCCAAAAGAATTTGTCAAAATCCTAATGCAGCCCCATCTTCTCCTGACTGACGTGCCCATGCACAGATCAAGTTGCCAAGAGCCTTCTCTCAGGATTTACCACAGAAGAGCTGTTTGACAGCCTTGTACAGGAAATCAGAGCTGTGTCGTGGCTTTGTTTAATTTCAGCAATATACACAAATCAAGTGCATTTATTAAATCAATGTATAATCATTTTTACAAGGATGTGTAATTTAAAAACAGACATAAAAGATTTCTGAAGTAACGCTACACGTCTCTTTTTGGACAAATGTTATTTCAGGGATTTATGATAATTCCTTTTCTGAAAGAAAAATGAAGCTAATTGAAACAAACTTTGTAGTTTCTATTAATGCCATTGGAATACAGTATGTGCTGCCAGTTACAAAGTGACATTGAAAGCTGATGCTGTTCTCAACAACACCATGATTTCTCAGTTTTATGTACTTTTTAATTTCCTCCGTGGAAAATCTGTTCTTCATAAAAGAGCTGCTGAAGAAAATGTGGAAAAAGTTGATTCATTCCATATTTACATTCTTGCAAGTACCTGGAAATGAACCAATTACCATCGGGAGCCAAAAGAGAAGTTAGGAAAGTCATTTAGAAAACTCATCTTCTGACAGGCTCTGCCTTAGAAGTGCCCTGGGAAAGTCCTGCTCTGATTGCAAACCCCTTCCATCCCAGCAGGACTGGGATCCTGGGCCCTGGTCCTTGTCCCACTCTCCCCAGAGCCTCAGGAGCTCGGGGACAGCTCCGGAAAGAGGCCTGGACTCCTGTCCCAAACTCAAACTCACCCTTTGACTGGGACCCCAACATGATCTCAAACCAAACATTGACATGAACTCAAAGCCAAGGCCAAATGAAAAACCAAAACCAAACCCAACCAAACCTGAACCTAAATGCAACCCAACCCTGATGTGAACTCAGCCAAAACCCAAATCCCAACCCAAAACCAAGCCTAAACCAAACCCAAAGGTAAGCCCAACCCAAACACAAAACTGAGTCCAACTCAATTTCACACCTAAACCTGAATATGAGTCCAACCCAAATTAAAACCCAACCGTAAGCCAACCTCCAACCAAACCCAAACCCAAACCCAAACCCAAACCCAAACCCAAACCCAAACCCAAACCCAAACCAACCAAACTCCTCCACAAACCCAAACTCCAAACCAAACTTGAGCTTTAACCCAACCCAAATCTAGTCCAAAGCCCAACAGCCTCTCAGCCCAGCACATAAGGCCAGGCCTGCTGTGGTTGCAGGAGAATGTTCTTCCTATTAAACCCTCAGAACCTCTACTAGTTAAATTAAAAAACAAACCCACAAAAGATCAAGGAAAAGGGGGTCTCTTGTTTTAAACCTGATTTTTGGCATCATCAACACCCACCCTGTCAGAGTGGTCTCTGTTTTTGGTCGCTTTTGCCAGTCCCACCCTGAAACCACCAGGAGAGCAGAGCTGCCTCACCCACCCCCAGACGCGGCTGCTGCCACCTCCAGCCTGAGCCATTCTCTCCTTTTTCCCTCAGAGTTTCACATCAGGGGATGTGCCCTGCTAAAAAAGCCTCTCAGCTCGGGAGGGGGGCTGTTTGGAGCTCCTGTGGGTGACTCAGCTTTGCAGGATCACACGTTTCTCCCTAGGCCTGGCTTTAATAAAGCCTTGATGTGGCCGCCCTGAGGTGGCTGCTCGGGGCTCGTGTGGCTTTCAGCGGCGCTAGGCCCGGACAAGGCTTTATTAAATCCTGCCAGAGGAAGGAAGGCAGAAAGTTGAGTTTCCAGCACTAATGTGATTTTTATTCTCTTTTTTTATCCCCCCTCCTCCCAGCCTGGTGGCTTTCACACTCATATTGTGAGTTTATTTCAAGCAGGGGTTTGATGGATCCTCATTACCGGGAAAAGCCGGGCTGGCGGCGCTGCCGGCCCCAGAGAAAGGGAGAAAACTTGTCCCACTTCACGCTCCACAAACTGGAACACAACGTGAGGGTGGATATAATGAGGTGCAGAGTTCTGCCTCTCGGACTGAGGTTTTCACACCTCGTCCCTGTTTGGGTTTCTTTTGGCAAGGAAATAAACCCGGGATCAGGGGTCTGCCCCAGCGGCCGGCAGTCCCGCTCTGTGTCCCTGCTGCAGGGTGCAAAGAGGATTAACCTCCCTCCTTGCAGATGTGGGGAAAGAAACTTCCCACATTCAGGAGAAATGGGAAAGAAAATATTTGTTTTCTTGAAGAGGGAGAGAAAACCATTCCCCAGCCTTGCCCCTGCCCTGGCCAGCACTCAAAGGGGGTTTGTCTGAGCCCTCGCTCCTGGTTCATGGCACGTGGCTTGGGGTGCAAACCCTGGCTCAGAACCCCCTGAGGTGCTGCTGAGCCCGAGGATCCCAAAATCCTCATGGAAAGGCAGCACTGGACGGGCAGGATTGACCCAGTGATCCTGATTCCCGGCGGCCACGCTGCACAATAAACGCGGCCTGGAGCAGATATACGAGCATTGATCTGATACTAATAATCCTTTGCACTTCCACAGGGCTTTTAGGGAGTCTCCAGGGTTTCTAGGATTGCTGTTCATATCCAGAGACCTGAAACAGCAACTGGCTTTGGTGATCCCCTTGGATCTGTGGGAGCATCAGAGCCATCATCAGGCTTTTATAGGAGCAAAAATCAAAATTGCTTGATATGCAACGGGTTTCTCAGGCTCCCAGCCCCAAACCCTGTCTGTCAACCCAGCCTTTCGTGTTCCTCACAGCAAGCAGTGAACAGGGAAGTTGGTTTGTGGCCTCCAAATTAAATTAGGATTGATTTTATTTTGGTGGGTTTTTTTTTTTCCTACAGGCAGACTGAAGAAATATCTCCAGTTCAAATTGCTTTAAGTCCATTTTAAAGTATGCACTTTCATACTGAATTTAGCACACAGGCCGTTAGTCTTGTTATTTTAAATTAACTAGAAAATCAGTTGGAAAAAGTAATTTCCATGCACAGCTGCAGGAAACTGTGGGAGCACCAACATCTGCTGCAACGGGGCATCTGCAACATCTTAAATATTAGAGGGTAAAATGAACCACTGAATGTGGACACTTCAAACTCAGCTGAAATACACCACCATGGCATTAATTAACTGTATCTGTATGGATGTGGGTCTTAAAGGCCTTTCCTGATATTAATGATCCTGTGATTCTATATTTTATATAGCAT
>QVAJ01000296.1:228794-239041 GCA_003546035.1 Mixornis gularis
AGGAAATCCTTCCCTGGCAGGGTGGGCAGGCCCTGGCACAGGGTGCCCAGAGGAGCTGTGGCTGCCTGTGGATCCCTGGCAGTGCCCAAGGCCAGGYTGGAGCASCCTGGGACAGTGAAAGGTGTCCCTGCCATGGCAGGGGTGGCACTGGATGGGTTTTAAGGTCTCCCACCCCTCCATTCTGGGATCAGCGCTGCACCCAGCCAGGCTCGGGGTGCATTTGGGGGTGCTGGTGTGTGCAGACACAGCCTGGCAGAGCAGCAGCAGCAGCTCTCAGGGAGCCGGGAGGGGACGAGGAGCTCTTCCCTCGCACATCCCTTGCTCARACAAAGCTCCGCGGCCGCCGCGCCGCGTGTCCCGGCTCGGCGCACACCGCACACCTCGTTAACGGCGGGTTAATTGGGAAAGCCATCATCCCAGCCCCATACCAGCGGGGAGCGCTTCCCCCTGGCAGCAGCGCCGACGCCTCACCCTCCTGTTTGGATAGAAACGAGCGGAACGACCCCGAGATTTCAAACATCACTCAGGCCCCGCCGCTCTAATCGCCGCCCGCCCAACCTGCCTTCGGTCACTAATGCATCCAAACGCCGCTAATGACACCGGCGGATGACAAGATAAGGACGGGCCGCGGATGAACGGCTGCACAAAAGAAACGTGGCTGAAGTAATTAGAGCCTCACGTGGGTCCAGACGCCGAATTTCGGGTAGAGCTGAACCCGCTCCGATAACCCCGTGTGCTGGGAGCCGGGGCCGGGCCGCCCCGGGAACTCCGCTGACATTTTACTGCCGTGAACATGAACCCGTTTGCAGCCGCCAACCGACTTCCATTTCCCTCCATTAATTAGACAAATTAATTAAAGCGCTCTTTGGAATCTATTCCCCATTCAAGGCGAAGGACGCTGCAGAGATTTTGTTAAACGGTTCAGAGAAGGCTTATTAATCCTGAAATGAATTCTATCAAGCCCTGCAAAGCACCAACTTCAAGTGCATTTGTGGAGAAGAAAGCTTTGCGAATCAGATAGGAAAGCTACAAAAGTGCTGGGTATTATCCTAATCTGGGGAGTGTTTAATTTGACACTCTTATGTCAAGATATTAGAAGAGAATGAGCAAATGGCCCGATAAATATGTACTTAAAGAATGACAATCCTCATAATCAGTTAATTTCTATTTATCTCGTGATACCCTTTTCCGCAGAAACTTGTATTAGAAAATAAATAAGATTACGGGGTAATTCYGAGAGCTGTAAAAAGAGAAAACACTAAAAGGCAGAAGTTGTGTTTCATTGTGCAGCGCTTGCACAGTGATTCCATCCACTCCCAGCCATGGGATTGTCTCCTGCTGGGACTGGTGCCATCAAACCCCCACCGTGGGCATCTCCTGCAGCCCAGGGATATGGAGCAGCCATGGGAGAGGGATCAGAGTTTGGAGAATTTATTGTGCCAAAGCTKGGTGATTTCTGCAAACCACATTGCACTGAGGAACAGAGCCTATCTGAGGAAAGGCTTGGTTTGGGGGTCTGGGAGGGTTTGAACTCAAAATTCCACATCAGAGAGGCCAAAGAACAGCCTTAAAGGCTTCAGGATATGACCCAGGCCTGAAACAATAGCCAGCCCAGAAGAAATGAGTTTATTATCTGCTCTAAAGGGATTTTATTGACTTGCTGGGGAAAAAAAAAAAAAGAGTCATATTTAATATTGAAGTATAACTTTTAAAAACAGAGATGCTGACTCTATAAAAACGTGCTCTGGAGCTGAGACCTTGACTCCAAAGCGTAATCCAGAGGTTTTTTTATAGCTGTGCTATAAATCATCAAAATTAAATGTTTGCATTAGCAGCGGYGGGAGAAGCCTATGCAGAGTGTGGGGATGTGTCACCCAGCACAAAGCTCAGCAATTGCACACCCTCAGCTGCTTCTGACCCAGCTGGGGAAGGGCTCTGGGTGGGGTTTGTTCTATTTCTACTGGGTTTTGCTGTGGGTTTTTTTTCCCCAGTGGGGCAGGTGAGGTGTGGKGAAACTCCCAGTTCCCTGAGTCCCTGCTGGGGCTGGGTGCTGTGGGGGTGAGGTGGGAGAGGAGGAGCAGGATGACGAGAAGCTGCCCAGAACAGTGAGGGTGAAAAAATGAGGGATTTTCCCCCATTGCCATGGAGGGYACCAAGCTGGCACTACCAGCCCTGGGCCTTCCTGAGCTGTTTCCTCACCATAATCATCACACCAATATCATCTTTAACCAGGAACTGTCCAGATGCCCCTCTCCAGGCTGRCCCCAAGGGGGTTTGCAGCCCTGGCCTGGCTGGAGGAGGCTTTTCAGAGCTGTCCTGCACATGAACCCCTTCCCTGCTCCGCCACAAACACTCTCCAGAGCCCGGCCAGCCAACCTGTTAACATCCTCTCCTTCACACTCCCGCAACGAGCCAGCTGCTCTGCCTAGCAAAATACAGCTGGAGAGGGTTATAAATAGTAAATTAAGGCTTGCTCCAGCCACTCCAGCTGGGCAATGTTAGAGGAGGGAGTAATTCATCACCGGGGTGTCATCCCCCCCTTGATGTGCTGCCCACCACCAGCCCCGCGCCGGGGACTCCTCGCTTCGCTTGGCTCAGATTCTCAGTCAGTGCTGGAACCTCTTCTCTGAATTAATTTGGCCAGTGTAACCTCACCAGGAGGGGAGATGTGGGTGGCAGGGCACTCACAGAGGCTTAAGGACATCGTTCCCAGGGAGGGATGGGTGCTGCAGTGCCCAGTGTTACAGTTTTGGGAGGGTTTTTTTGGGCTTTGTTGGCTTTTTGGTTTGTTCTGGGGTTGTTTGTTTGTTTGTTTGTTTTGTTAAGGTTAGGATTGAGACACAGGAGATGTAGATTTTGAGTTTGGAGTCGGCTGTTTATTATATTTTATTTATTTATAGCTGTGAGCTTAATTTCGTAAGCTAGAGAAAAAAATGGCTTACTTTTTTATTTTTATAGAGYCTTTTTTAGGGATAATTTGTTTAATTATGAAACACTGCTTAAATTATTTTTTGTTTTAAACTTAGCAATTAATTACTTGAAGTTTGCAATGTGGACTTTATTAACTAGTGACTAATTAAGACAAAGGAAGAAGAAGGACAAGAAGAASGACTCRGACAAYGCCTAAAGCCCTTTGTCTTGACTWACATGTATTACTCTGTACTAAAACYCCAAAAYCTAAGTTTCCAGCATTCCAACACCCAGGAGCCCCCAGTGTGCCCCACTCCCTCTTGGCCACTGTGGGGACATTTCAGGGCCAGTCCAYTGGATCTGAACAAGCTCCATCTCTGCATCAGGAGGGGCTGCAGAGATGAGCCCGGACATCTGACACATCCTCCTGCTGTGACTTTGCTTCAGGGAGAGGGGACAGAGGGCTTGGTCCCTCCATCTGTTGTGTGCATCAGCCCAGGGTCTCCTGGGTGTGTATCCATATCAAAACTCAATTAGAAAATGAGCCCTGCATGTGAAGGACTATTGTGTTTCAAGTATTTTTATAATTAAATCGGAGAAGGTGGGACAGGCTATTTATGGAGGGCCTTCACAGAACATTTCCTGGTGCATGGAGGAAGGGGTAGCAGAGTTTATTTTGTGTGTGGTTATTTCATTTTCAGTGCACAGTGGGGAGAAATCTCTCTGAGGGGTCGGGATCCCAAATGCACATCACCATCACCATCATCATCATCACCCTGCACTGCTGCTGGTTAATTGTTTAATACCCCCCAGTCAGTGAGCAGAGATTTCACCCCAGGAGCTGGAGGGGTGCAACAGGGACCTGCACCTCCATCCCATGGAGCAGCCTCTAATGGAATTGCTTCTGGAATTGCTCCTGGAATTGCTCAGAATCACTGAATCCCAGAATGGTTTGGGTGGGAAAGGACCTTAAAGCCCATCCAGCCTCACCCCCTGCCACAAGCAGGGGCAGCTTCCACTGCCCCAGGCTGCTCCAAGCCCTGTCCAGCCTGGCCTTGGACATTKCCAAGGATCCAGGAGCAGCCACATCTTCTCTGGGAACCTGTGCCAGCCCCTCCCCACCCTCCCAGGAAGGGATTTCTCCCTAACATTTAATCCAAATCTTTCCTCCTTTATTTTAAGGCCATTCCCCCTTATCCTATCACTACCTGCCTGTGTAAAAAAAAATTGCTTCCCTTCATTTTTATAAGCCCCCTTCAAGTACTGGAAACTGTGGGGCTTYGGCTTTGTGCTGCTGCTCTTGAAGTCCTGCACTCAGAAGAAAAGTTATTCCCTTTCCACATCCCTGCCTGAGTTATTTCCCACTTGCAGAGCCGCTACCTACAGGATATAATCATGAGCACAGTAAATCATTGTGCCATGTCAAGCTGCAAGTGGTTTTGGAGTTAGATCTGGAGCTCAAATCTGCATCTGACTGTGTATTTTATCTCAAATGTACTTTTTAATTTGTCCATCTGAAATTCTTCTAAATTTAGGGGGTATCCAGCAAGAAGAGGGAAAGTTTTTTTTTTCTGAGTAACAGTGGTTATTTTACTGCCAAAGTCTCTGCAAGAAATTTCAGCCCAGTGCTGGAGCTGGGACTGTGTTCAGGACTGGGCATCCCTTTCCTGCCCCCCCAGACTCTGCTCTGCCCACAGAAGCACCCAGAGTGTGCACACAGATTTTTCACCCACAAATGGCATTTCTGTTCTTTGCACAGATCTATTTAATCCCCGTCATGATTTTAATAATTTTTATCTGTCCATTTTTGTATTCTGGTGAAAAGCCGGTATGATGGCTCCCGTTAATCACCCAAAGGAGTGGGAGTTTTAATATCCTTCCTGGCAGGTGAATACTGGATGTGCAGATGTCACCTCCTTCGGTGGCCCCGTGATGGGGACATTGTGACAGCACAGGGCAGTGGTGAGGACACAGGAGGGACAAACTCAGTCCTGTCCTTGAGCTCCCCTTGAGCTGAGGGGTGGCAGGAGGGGGATAAGGAGGACTTGGCCAGGCTGAGGCGGGAACAGAACAATTCAGGGCCCAAAATGAGACGTCTTGGTGTTTTCTGGGCTGGCTCTCTGGAGCCTGGGCTGGCTGAGCCATTATCCTGCTGCCAAGGCTGCCGAGGCCAAGGCTCCGCACCGGAGCGTCGCTGCAGTCACAGTCGTGCCTCAGAGTTTGCATTGTCCTCAGAAAATAATCCCCACTCTGTAATTCCCCCAGAATTCTCCATATGAGGGTCTTGCCTSCCCAGCCAGGGGATGGGAAGGCAGCAGAAGTTCTTCCACAATCAGTGATCCCAAACCCTGCACCAAACCCTGCTGGCACCCACAGGTCACATTAAAAAAAATAACATCCCGGCAGAAGGGGCTGTCTTCAAAGCACAAAGGCCAGAAATAACAATTGTATTAGACTGCATTCATGAATTCATAATAAAGTTCAATTTGCCACCATTTATCATGTGACTTAAAATTAAATCGAGTTTTTAGTGCAAAAAGAAAAGGGCTTTGTGCTTTTTTTTGAAAACAATGTAAAATCTTTCATGCCGTTCACAAATCATTTGTATTAACAGCAGTGTATACAGATTAATTTATTTATTTTCATTAAATCGTCGCTGCTTCCCATTGTTCCATTATCCTTGGGGACAATCCTTATTCTTTCATGTATTTTTAAGAGCTAAAGAGTCACACAGACAAATAACAGACTAAAAAGGCCCAGTGGCTTTAGCTGTCTCTTGGCTTTGGAGTCCTGGAAGGAGTTAAAAACCACGAGATGGAGGAGGCAACGTGGTGGTGGTGGTAGCATTGACCATGGCATCGATGGTGACACTGGTATTGGTTTGGCATTGATGTTGGCTTTGGTGCTGGTGTTGGTGTTGGCATTGTTATTGGTGTTGGTGTTGATGTTGTTGGCTTTGGTTTTGGTTGTTGATTTTGGCATTGGTGTTGATTCTGGCTTTGGTGTTGATTTTGTTGGCTTTGGTTTTGGTTGTTGATTTTGGCATTGGTGTTGATTCTGGCTTTGGTGTTGATGATCAATCAGAATTGATGCTGATGTTGGTGTTGACATTGGCATTGATGTCGGTGTTGGCACATTGGGACGGCACCCAGGGAACAGGGAAGCACCAAAACAGAGACTCCACCCCATGAGAACTGGCCTGTCAGAGGCAGACTGGCAGCAAACCTTCATCCCCATCAACRGCCATGTGGAAATCATGGAAATTGAAGTGCTGGAGGCCCTGGCTGCCTTTGAGCACTGCACAGACATTGTGCAGGTCTGAAGCAGGAGCTGCACACAGGGACCCATCACCCCGTGCAGGATAAAGAGCAAATCCAGCCCCGCGTCCCCCGGCCGCCCCTGCCGAGCTCGCTCCTTATCAGCGCCGTTTGTGTGCCCGCCGAAAATAATCATCTGTGAATGGAGCCCTAATTACATTAGAGCTAATCCGTTTTCCTCTCTGAAGCTGGTAGTCAACAGTTTATTCTCTCACCTCCGAGATGAAACCGAATGTCAATTTTGGAGATAACATTGACGTGAACTTATGTATCAGGCAAGTAGACAAATACCATTATAATCATTTATAATCCTTTAAAGCTGTGACTGAGAAGTGGCATTTGGACTGGATTTAAACTTGGCGTTGTCCGTGCGGAAGATTAACCGCTCCATAAGACTTTGATTTCGGAATATTGCCCATTAGAGAGTTTTGACATAGGAAATTGAAGTATTATATATAGTTTTAACGTGGTTAACAGAGTCTGACACAAACAATAACATTCCAACTTCAGTTAATTCTTTCGCATCCCATTTTCCCCAGCAGGGGAAACTCCGCTGTCRTCCAAAAGCATCCCAGCAGGACTTTGAAGATTATTCCTGCTGGATGGGAATTACACATCCCCAGATCATTCCTGCTGTTGCCGATCGCTATCGATGCTCTCCGGGAGCTGCTCTGCATCAGCCAGCTCTGGGGCCAACACCAGCCCACAAAATCATAAAATCATGGAATTGTATACGTTGGAAAAATCTAAGAATGAGTTCCATCCCTCCAGTGCTGCCAAGGCCACCACTGACCCATGTCCCCAAGTGCCACATCCACATGGCTGTCCCTATCCCTGGACTCCCCCACTGCCCTGGGCAGCTGTGCCAGGCTGGACAATCCTTTCCTCAGAAATTTTCCCTGGATGGAGCAAAGAAATGGCTGGAGTGCTGCAATGTTTAGAGTTCATCCTTTCCAAATGCCCTGCAGAGGCTGATGGCAGAATCCAGCACTGACTGCTGACAAAGGAATGGATCTCATCCAGTGYTGCTGGATTTTCTTCCTGACTTCTGTGACAAAAATATAAGTTCCAGACATTGCCTGTGCAGAGGTAAAGAACCAAACCCCAGCAGGGAAGAGTGCTGTGGCCCTTGCTGGATGCTCCCAGCCCTGCAGCTGCTCCAGGGAAAATAAACACTTAGAGCTTCCAGGAGGAAATTAGTGATTAAACACTTTTTCTTGCCACTTGTTCCTCAACATCAGAAGCAGCTTAGGAGAGATATAAAAGCAATTTCAATGGTGGTGCCTGCTGGATGAGGAGAAGGCAAAAAGTAAGGGTGGCCAAGGGAAAGGTGGAAATGCTCAGTTGCYCTGGTTTAGATGTTCTCCTGGCACAGGGATGTGCTAGGCTGCTGTGGGCTTTTGGTGTGGGCTGGGCCCTCTCCAACCTTTGAAAGGCTTAAGGTGCTTTCTATGTGCCATTCATGGTTTCCAGGATTGTGCCCTGATTTGAGGCCTCTCCTTTTACCATGAGAGGGATGTGAGTGACTGTGAGCAGGTCCCGGGGGGCAGAAGTGCCCAGCCRTGGTTGGACAGGGATGTCTGGGGCTCTGCAGGAGGTGAGGGGGGAACAAGCCACCCAGGGCAGCCCCCACGTTCCCCCCTGGGTCCCCAGCCTGGAGAACTGGGTGTCTGTTGGAGGCACATTCCAGCCCATGCAAACAGCTTGCTGTCATCTGGGTTCAATCTAGGGATAAATGGGCTCCAGAAGTTTTGGAATATTTGTATAAGACCACAACGCTTCTTATCAAAACATTTCCCATTATTATTTTCCAGTCTTCCCTCCATCCCCAGCTACCTCCTCCTTCCCTTCGGTGCCCAGCCGTGCCCCAGCCATTAGCAGTGCTATCATTTTTTCTCTCCATATGGGAAGCAGAGGAGAGCTTTCCTCTAAAGAGRGCAGCCCAAATCCTCCTGGGGCTCCCAACCCATCCTCCATCTGCGGTCACACAAGTGTTTCCTCCCGGGCATTATCCCTGGAAATGAAAGAATGTGAACACGCCAGGCTCATTTGTTTTGTGTGTTTAATTTCGGCGTAGGTTTGTGTAAGTACTTATCGTCTTCTCCTCGGGAGATAATCCAAGACAAATGTGCAGGCAAGAGGCAGCTTTAACAAATGGGGCTGCCTCCTGAAAACTCCGTGGAATAAATGGGGATGGAAGAGCAGTGCTGGAGCCCGGGAGAAGGGATGATCCCAGGAAACACRGAAAGTTACGGACGCAGCTCAAATTCGCACAACCCCATCATCAATATTCATAAAGCYCAGACAAAACATTTCACATTTGAGCTGCTCGTAAATCAGGGGGGATAAAAGGGGAAAGGGAAGAGGTGAGGAGAAAGGGGAAGATAGAAAGGAAGGAATAGCTGGGGGATGAGGGGATGGCGAGGGGGGACTCGCCTCATTCAGGGTAACATCTGCTCGCTCTGAAGTGGAACCACCTGTTAGTTTATTAAACTGCACAATTAATTTATGTGGAAGGCAGGGAATGCTATATCACATCAAACCCTTCCCTTTTAGCCTCTTCCTCCAAAAGTGAGCCGGGTAAAAGTGTGCATGGCACCATTGCTTCCACAGGGAATGATGGAGGTCCCCAGAATGTCCTCCCATGGTGCCTGTCATGGCTGGGAGCCAACAGAATTCCAGAACCCCTTAAGTTGGAAAAGCTCTTCAAGATCCAGTCCAACCATTCCCCCAGGAGTGTCAAGACCACTAATCCATGTCCCCAACTGCCACATCCACAGGGCTGAAAAATCTCTCCAGGGATGGGGATTCCATCACTGCCCTGTTCCAGGCCTTAACAACCCTCTCCATGAAGGAATTTTCTCTTATATCCAACCTAAACCTCCCCTAGTGCAGCTTGAGGTTGTTTCCTGTGCTGTCACTTGTTCCCTCAGAGAAGAGCCCAAKCCCCACCTGGCTTCAACCTCCTTCAGATGGAGGTTGAGGATCACAGAGCATCTCTACAAGGAACCTCATCATCCTGAGGCRGCAAACAGGGGCTGCAAACACATCCCAAATGTTTGTCTCCAAAATCCTGCAGCAGCAGGGGAAAGGATTGTGCAGGAGACATTTTCCACCAGCCTCTTGCAGCCCCACTCTCCAGCACTTACCCATGTCAAAACACTTGAATTTTTCATTATTAAAAAAAACCAAAAAAACCCAAAGATTTTCAATAATTTATTTCAGGCATCTATTTTGGAATGTGTCCGAGCTGCTCCTTCCTGCAAGTCCYCACCAGAGGAGGGCTCAGAGCCCCCAGGGGGTCCTGGGCCTTCTGAGCTCACAGGATCGGGCTCCAATTAAATGCAATGCTCTCCAGATTTGGTTCCCATTATTGTCTCCCTTTGGCATGACCGACCCGAGCACTYGAATTGGAAAGGCCCCAGAATCTTCAGTCTCCTAAAATATTTTCAATAACGTTGAGAGCAATTTTCCTTAGAGCATGTAAGGATTTCAGAGCAGGAGCCAACTTTCCCAGAGGAATGATCCAATTATGAGCACTGGATGCTCTTGTCAATCTCTCCCTCAGGGAYGTGGAAAATCAAAATTACGATTTATTTTTTTGAGTGTGACAGTGAGCGTAAAGACAGAAATCTAAACCGTGCCCTTATCTCCCCGTGCACCCCCAGCTCCCTCTGTGATAAAGTCAGCTAAAAATACCCACTCGTTTCAGGCAGAACCTGCTGAAGTTCTGCTCTAATGACAGCACAGGCAGGACCCAGCCCTGGGAGCTGCTGAGTGATGACTTTTTAATGGTGACCTTTGCATGTAAAAATTGAGTCAAAATTACTCCGCTTCTCGCTAATGCAATGAGGGAAATGTGGTTTGAACCCCGTGGTTTGTGCTCAGTGACAAAGGGGGGGGACGGGCTCCAGCAGGCCCCCAAAAACTAAAAATAGCTCCCACAGGGGAGGGAAGGGGAGGAGGTGGGGAGTGAGTGAGGAATTGGCTGTGCCTTTGCTCAGGATGCTGTGGGTGATG
>QVAJ01000296.1:239972-280523 GCA_003546035.1 Mixornis gularis
GGCTGTGCCAGCAGGGATGGGATCCCAATGTCACCACAGGCTGTGCCAGCAGGGATGGGATCCCAATGGACACCATGGGCCGGGACAACACGGATGGGATCCCAACAGGCACCATGGGCCATTCCAGCTGGGATGGGACCCTGATTACCACCACGGACCATTCTAACTGGGACAGGACCCCCATGGGCTCCCTTGCATTCCACCACCCTGCAGCCTCCTGCTCCTGCCCAGCCGCCCCTCTGTGTGCCCCCTGTGTGGGTGCAGCCGTTTTGGGGTGCAGGCTGGGGGTGCAGGGGTGGCTCTGGGCCGTGTGGCAGCCCCGCCGTGCCGGGGGCATTGTGCTGGGGGAAGGAGCCGCCTTTGTCTGGCGGGCAGCAGGGGGGCTTTGTCCCCACGGGGCCGCCGGGCTCCCGGGGCTGGAACACCGAGATCAAGGCATGGGCAGTGGGATGTGCAGCCACCCGCTCCCCCTTAGAAGTTGTTGTTGCTATGGGGTCTATTGTTGGCAGCTTTCCCCCGGTGCTTTACATCCTGCACCTTGCTTTTCACAGGGTGAACAATAATGCAAACTCTTTTTGCTCCTGGAGTTGCCTTTTCACAGTTTCTCCCCYCTTTTGCAACCTATAATGAGTGATAACTCTAAAGAACGGCACAATTCTTCGAGAGATCCCCCCCCCCCAGCTCACACGGTGCTGCTCACTGGGCTATTCTGCCCGAGAAGCCCAGGAAAATCTGCATATTTGGGGAYGTATTAATTACCCAACGTGACATCTCTAGCTCTGCAAAGATTGTCTCTGGCTAATGAAGCTGTCAGGGCAGGCTCCGTGCTGATGCTGCCCTGCCGTGGGCGCTGGCCCAGGGCCAGCACAGCTCCTGCTGTTCCCAGCCCCACTCACCAATCCCAGCAGCACAGGAGCAGGATCCAGCTCTGGCTGATCCCATCATCACCACAACRGCTCCATCCTCCAGCACTTCTGGATCGTCTCAGCAAAAAAAACCCAGCTGGAAATCAAAACTGTTCAGTCTCATCTGTTAATCCTTGAGGTTGAACCTGCAACGGGAGGAACCAGAGCTTTGATCCTTTCAGGGTGTGACCTCAGGCCCCTGCAGATCCTCTGTGTGCTCCTGCAGGGTTCTGGGGAAGGCACATGAAACAAATTTAAAGTTGTGCCAGGGACAGGAGCAGAATCCCTTGCCTGGGTGCCAGAGGGCAGAGGATGGGCAGGTCCCTGCACCAACACACCACTCATTTCCTATGGTCAGGTTCCCATCCCCATTCCACCAGTGGGGAAACATCCTGAGGAGCTGATCCTGCTCCTCCTGAGAAACCTCCCCCTGGCAGGGCTCAAGGCCATGCTCCCATCCTCGGGAATGTGGCTTTTGTGAAACCCATTTTAAGGGAAGAATAACCCCACGCTCAGGCAATTTTCCATGATGGGAGGTGATCTTTCCCACTGATACAGACTGGGCTCCCTCAGCTCAAACCCGAGCTGTAAAATTCCTTAAATGGAAATTGATACTGGTGTTCAAATAAATTATTTTATTGGCTGAAGAATTCCTAATGACGAGGAGCAGGAGGGCTGCTGGAGCGCGTGCCAGATCGTCTGCCTTCCTAATGACAAACGTTTGAATTAAAATAATTCTAATTAAATGGATGTCAAAAAAATGTTTCAGTTGGAAACACACTTCACAACCTCACATCACATCCTATCAGGCAGCGGAGCACATGACAAGACACAAAACAAACGGAGACCTTTAGGCAGATATTCCTCAAAGAGCAGCTCTAATTCCCAGCCAGAAGAGGGGAGGCAGGGCCAGGAGTCACCTGCACCAAACCAAAGCCACTTTTGGGGCTTTAATACCTCTGACATCACTTTATGACTTTGTAGGGCTTCAGCTGTCCTGCAGGAGATGGGAATCTTCACTCTCAGCCAGCACACACRGAACCAGAGACCAAGGTTTGCTCTCCTCCTACCCAAGGTGGTTTTAAGGGTTGGGTTTGGATGATTTCCCCTTTGGAGTGTTGGCCTGGGATAACAGAATCATCAAATGATGATGATCATCAATCAACCCCAATGGTTTGGGTTGGGAGGGACCTTAAAACCTGTCTTATTCCACCCCCTGCCCTGGGCAGACCCACCTTCCATCATCCCAGGCTGCTCCAAGTCCTGTCCAGCCTGGCCTTGGACATTTCCAGGGGTGGAGCAGACACAGTTTTTTGGGGCAATGGGTGCCCAGTGATGGAAGACAAACGTGGGAGCAAACTGCAGCCAGGTGCTCCATGTGGTCAGGAATGCTGCAGGAGGRGAAAGGAGAAGTGAGGGACAGCAGCAGCATCATCCCCAGGACAGCTCCCCCAAAATGATGTAATAGGATTTGAGGCCATTTATCATTTTCTCCATCTGGCCCTTTTAATTTCCCATCCCAGGAGTCTTTCCAAGGGATCCCCAGCCCCTCAGGGCTGCAGGTGAACCTGGCAGGATCCCATGAGATCCCCCATCCTCTATCCCACATCCCACATCCAATACAAGGCAAGGCTGCTCCGCCAGCAGGGCCAAACACTGTAATTGGATCTTAATTACACAACTCTGCAAGAGGTTATTTTTATTTCTTTGTTTGTTAATGCAATTATTTAGCTGCCCTATTTTAGCCTTGACCTTGCAGGAAGAGGGTATTTTCCAGTCAGCATAATGCTTTATCTTTGAAAGCTCCAATCAATAAGGATAATTAATGATGCCTGCTGCAATGATAGCCTCAGCAATCATTATCCCACATTAATCCCTGCAGTCAGCCTGGGGTCAAGGCCATCTAAATCATTCACCTGGGGGTGGAGAAATTCAAATAATTTACCCATTTAAATCCAAGCAAACAAATCCCACTGTATCTTTTCTGGGCCGTTTGGAAGAGGCTGCAGCCTGTTGCGGCCGTGGGTTTGCAGGAGCTGTGGATCCTCCTTGCAGGAATCCAGGTCCCCAAGTGGGGGTGGCAGTGGGGACATGCCCTGGGGACATGCCACACGTGCCACCAGCTTCTCCTCAAAATGGCAGGAGGATTCAATGTGGGTGTGGTCCCACCCTGCAGCCACCGGTCCCAAAACTGGGATCRTGAGGTGTGGTTGTGCTGTGGGAGCAGGAAGGGGGTTGTGCTCCTCTTGCAGGGACAAAACGTCTCTGCCACCAGCCCTGGGAGTGGGGGTTTGTCAGCTGGAAACCTTCTGTGGCCCAGGGACACCCAAAGAGGGGACAAGGCATCTCCAGGATATCTCTGATAGGACCAGAGGTCTCTCCCTAGGGTATTCCTGCCCCCACCAGCCCTCCAAAACCCAGCCCAAGCCTGAGCTCCTGGGACAGCCACCTGCACGACCCCTGTTCACCCAACTGCTGCTGCAGGTGTCCCCAACCCTCCTGCCCATCCCACATCCCATTCCTAACCAGTATGGAGTGAGGGACTGGGAATGGGCTATGAACACAAACTGCAAATCCACTGATCTATTTTTCTTTCTTCAGCCTGTTCTTGGCACATTTATAAACTCTTTGGGAGGGACAGGGATGCACGGGGGACAGCACGGGACGGCCAAGGAAAACCCTTGGCGTGTTCCCTCTGGAATCTGCAGCCATCCTCAAGGCTGGGCCAGCTCCCCTGGCTGCTGTGCCCAGCTTCTTTTAACGTCCCCTGTCAGAGGGATGCAGCTTTTTGACATCTCCGTGCTAGGAGTGAAGATATCCCTCTGCCTGCTCCGTGCAGAGATAATTTTTGGGATACAGCCAGCACTGGGGTGGCATCCTGATAGCTCCCAATGTTCTCAGCTGGGAGAATGCTGCATGCCTTTGACCCCAAGGTGAGGAGGAGGACAAGGATCCCACCCAGCCCCAGGTGCCAGCCCCAGCCAGAACGTCCATCCGGTGCTGCTGGGCAGAAAGAGGCACCAAGGACTTTGTCAGGATATGGAAAAACCCACAAAGCCAAGCTGGAGTTATTATAGAAAGGCTGCAGAGCGATGTCCTTGGCCAAAACCCGGCTTTGTTGATAATCAATACGGTTTTGCTGATCTAAAGCTGCCTCTGGTGGCTCCTGCAGGGCTGGGTTTTACTGCTGGACATTGGCATGCTGTGATGACCACTGCAATGTCTACCACCACGTCCACCAGGATGACCACAGCAATGTCTACCACCACGTCCACCAGGATGACCACAGCAATGTCTACCACCACGTCCACCAGGATGACCACAGCAATGCCCACCACCACGTCCACCAGGATGACCACAGCAATGCCCACCACGATGCCTTCCACGATCCCCACTGTGATTCCCACCACAATTCCCACCGTCATGCCCATGCAATGTCCACTGTGATGTCCACCAAGGCTCCCACCACGATTCCCACCACAATGCCCTCCATGATGTCCATCYGCCATGATGACCACAGCAATGTCCACCACAAGTATTTTCCATGTTGCCCACTGTGATTCCTACCCCGATTCCCACTGCAATGTCCACCATTATGCCCTCCATGGTGTCCACCATGATGACCACAGCGATGCCCACCACAAAGCCCTCCATGATGGCCACCATGATCCCACCACAATGCCCACCATGATGACCCCACCCTGCAGGACCAGCAGTGCAATGGGGTCTCAGGGCTGTCCCTGTGTCCCCCCAGGGTCTCAGCCCAGCTCAGGGGTTTGATGTCCCCCAGGGTGGGTGAAGTTTGAGACTTCGTTTTCCTTCGTTTTCCTCCATGGAAACGAAGGGACAATTTGGATTAGTTCTGATTTATGGCTCTGTTATGACCAAGTTTGTGTTTTCACCAAAGTCCTTCTCCCCCTGCTCCGAATTAATTCTGTATTAACAGCAGCATATAATTTATATGTGGACACATCCACATATCCAATAAATTATGGCCTAACTCTATAATTCCACAGCTATAATTAATTACATTAAAGACCTCCATTTTAAGCCCACAATTAGATAACCCTGGGAGACAATCCCGTTAGCATTTTTAATAAATACTTGTGTTTGAAGCTGTTGAACAGAGCACCTGATAACTGATAGAGCAGTGTTAACATCTGTTCCATTATTTCCACAGGACGTTGCTTTAACGTAATGCTCCTCACATAAAATATGCATTTGTTCTTGACTGTCAAGTGCCTCTATTATTTTATTAAAAAGTCAAAAAAGAATATAATCAGACTTCATAATTTATGTGTGACATTTTCATTACAGAAAACTTTATGCAAAATTGAATTCTAAAATTTAATTTCCTGTGATGTTTAAATTACTTACTATCTGGCTCCTCTCCAAACATTGTGATCACTCCGGGCCCCATATGAATTCCATTAAGGGTATGTTTAGCTGCTGCCAAAACGTATGGGGTATTTTTGTATGTAATTCCAAGAATATGCTCCTTAAATTTATTTTGTGCCAGTTTAAATAGTTTCTCTCATGCAGGAAAGAAACACAAGACATTTTAACAACTGCCATGGCTTTTTTGTTGTTGTTGTTTCCCTTGGGTTTTGATGCCCATGGTGGTTCTTTGGTCCCCTTAGCCAGAGGAGAATTCCCAGCATTCTGGGAGGACTGGATGGAGACCTGAACTTAGAGGGTGTTCTGCTTGCCAAGTTCTCTGTGTGCACTGGAAATTAGCACATGCAAATTAGGTGTAATGAGCGTGTGGCTGAAGGAACATGGTTGGTGMTGCTTCAGTTCCCAAAGTCTGGGTTTTGTATTGCCCCTGCTCCACGTCATCTCCCTGGGATGTCTTCAGTATCCATGTAAGGAAGAGAAAGCAAATCAGGGCCTGGAGAAGAGCAGGAATGGGGAATTGTGAGGGACTTAATGGGACTTGAAGGGGTCAGACACAAAACCCCTGAATCCCTGACTCCCAGAATCTCTGAATCCCAGAATCCCTGAATCACAGAATCACAGAATCACAGAATATCCTGAATTGCAGAATCACAGAATCCCTGAATCACAGAATATCCAGAACTAGACCCACACGGATCAAGTCCAACTCCTGGGCTTGGAGCAGTGAGGGGTGTGGGAGACCCCAAGGAGGGACAGGTGGATGCTCCAACCCCGCCAAGATCCAGAGGGTGTGTGGAATCTCCCCCTCCCTGGTCCCAYCACCACCAGGGGTGCTCAGGCCACTCATCTCAGCGTCTCCCAGCTCCATCCCTCCCCCGGAGCACTGTCCTCCAGCCGTGTCCATGGTTGTGGACAAACATTTGAGGAATGAACCGGGTGCCTCTGCCATCCCTGAGCTATCCCAGCTCTTCCTGGCAGCTCTTTCTAAAATCAATCTGCGTTTTGCATGGCCTCATCCACCCGGAGCCAAGGCACTCTCAGKGCTGGGATCAATACATCCTCCCGGCCCAGCGCTATCGGATCCGCTCCTTTGCTGAGCAGAACACGTCAGTAAAACTCAGCTTGCTTGGGGAATACAGCCTGATCCCGTGAATCTCCAAGAGGATTTTTGGAGAAATTCAGGGAAAACCTTCAGGCATGTTTTTGGAAACAATTTCAAAATTGTTGTTGCTGTAAAATTCTGATGTTTCAGGCACTGTCATTGATGGTGATGTAGGGGTTCCCAAAATGAAGGTGCTCCGCTGGATTCCTGCCTCCCTCCCTTTGGCTGGAACATGTGAGCAGCAGTCACACCCTGATGCCTGCCTGTGCCTGTGGGAATAAAGAGATGCTGGGAAAAGGGGATTCATGGACAGAGCCATGCCTGTGCCCTTCAGTCAGCTTTGGTGTGGATCAGGGAGCTGAGCATGGTGGTGAACATCCCAAGTCATCCTGGCAAGTGCCAGGATGTCCCAGCAGATCCCAGTACATCCTAGCTCATCCCAGCACATCCCAGCACATCCCAGCTCATCCCAGTACATGCCAGCTCATCCCAGCACATCCCAGCACATCCCAGCACACCCCAGCAAGTGCCAGGACGTGGCAGCTGATCCCAGCACATCCCAGCAGCTCCCAGTGTTCCCAGCTCATCCCAGCTCGTTGTTTCTTTAAGGATGTTCAGGAAAGGCCTGAGCTCACTGACTCCAARTCAGAGAGCAGAGGAGAGAAAATCCCCAAATCCCCCAGCCTGCTTGGGCAGAGTGGGATTTTGCACATGCCAGGGTGTYGCYCTGATTCTTCAGCCTTCTGATTGTTTCTAGTTCTACTGGAGCTTTCTCACRATTTAAACATAAACAAATACTAATGTTTTTGTGAACAACATCCTTTCTAGAGGAAAGAACAAAGTGATAGACTKSTGAGTTGACCACTGGGGTCAGAGAGGTGGTCCTCTCGTCCCCCAATCCTTGATCAAATTCCAAATCCTATTTAAACCCCAAATCATGATAAACTTCCCTTCTTTCACTCCTCACTTCAACCTGATGTGAGTATCGTTCTTTCATGTTGTGAACAGCAACACCAGGGGGTGGAATCCCTTCCCCAGGGACACAGTCCCTGCTCCCTGGACACGGTCACCCCTGCTGCCAGGGCTCCCTTTGGATCTGATCCCATTGCAGGTGGGGGGASCGGGAGCAGGGCTGATGCTGGGAACAGGGATGTCACTGCTGGGATGGGCCCACTCCCTCCCAGCCTTCCCTGGGCACTGGGAGGCCAAACTGGTGRGTGGGAAAGCTCCCAGTTGCCGTTGGGTGTTCCGGTAACCGGATCTTCCCGGGCCAGTTGCGAGCACAGAACTAATAAAGGATGCAGCCGGGCTGATGGCGAAGGAAGGCTGGGCAGGAATAGGATGACAGAGCAATACTGCAGGAGGTAGGATCCTGCTGAGTCTGGAAGGGCCTGATTTATTTATATTCAGCTAAACTGAAATATTCAGRAGGAGAAAACCTTCAAGCTGGACCCTTTCGCTGCCTCCTTTCAGAGCAGAGGGATGGGATGTGTGTGGTGTTTGCCAGGGAATGATGCTTGCCCAGTGCCCAGCTCCCATTAATTCAGGCAGCACAACTCCAATATGATTTTTTTTCTCTGATACCTTGTTCATAAATTGGGTGATGACAAAACGAGGTAAYTTATTACCGGTATGTTAATTTATTATTGAACATTTGATTAACCTGTACACTTTGCTGCCTGCTCATCTTTAGGGGTTTGTAGTAAAAGTATTCATTTATTCCTGGGTGTGAGCTGGTACCTTCATAATGCACCTGTTAATTATTGTACCCAGGGTCTTCGTTTAAGGGTTAAACACTAACAAAGGTAAAGCACATTGTCATTCTGGAGAGCTGCTTCTTTCAAAATCCACTTCCCCATTCCAGGCTCAGCCTTCCCCGTGTGAACAGATGGTGCATTGATATGGAGTCCAGCATTTGTAGCCTAGTTCCAATCCTTAATGGATCAGAACTGTTTAGCCAGACTGTAATAAATACAGAGAAGTGGCTGTAGAGGGTGGTCACCACTCCTGCAGGCCGTTCATGGAATAGAATCACASAATCTCCTGAGCTGGAGAGGATCCACCRGGATCATCCAGCCCAGCCCCTGKCCCTGCACAGACMCCCCAACAATCCCACCCTGACATCCCTGGCAGCTCCTGGAGCTCTGGCAGCCACGGGGCCGTGCCCATTCCCTGGGGAGCCTGGGCTGTGCCAGCACCCTCTGGGGAAGAGCCTTTCCCTGATYTCCATGTTCATCTTCCCCTGCCACAGCTCCAGCCRCTCCCTGRGTCCTGTCCCTGTCACAGGGAGCTGAGATCGCTGCCTGATATTGGCTGACCAGTGCTCTTGGTGGGTGATGGACATTTCACCCCAGTGAGAAGATGTTCCCTTGCAGGTGAAGCTTTCCACACCTCTGAGCTGCCCTTGGCCACCTTGGCAGCCAGAGCTGGTGCTGAGGGGAATTTTGGGGGAGGATCCGGCATTTTGGGGCAGAAAACTTGAGGGAATAAAGGCGATCTCACAGCGCAGGCGGTAAAAATAGTACCGTGGGCAGAGGGGGGGCTGTAATGAGAAACACTTTGGGCTGGAAATAACTTAATTCTGTCACAAACACCAGCTTAATGTATGCCCTTAAACTCGCAGCCATCTAGGTTTCCCTGCAACATCCGCCCCTATCGGGAGGATCTGCTCCATCCAGACACCGTGGTGCCTCACGCCCGCGCTCGCAGCAGCTTTTAATGAGCATTTCTCTATTTATCTCATGTCACTGCTTCCCCAGCAGCCCCGTGCCCGGCCTGGCCAGTAAAAGCCATTATCTCTATTATGCTGCCGATAGCCCATCGCCGGGATTTCTGCTCCCTAATTGCTGGAGCACCCTCCTCCTCCTCCTTCTCCTTCTCCTCCTCCCGCTGATAGATTACCCCGGGCTAACGGCCCCGGAGCCCGTTCCCCAGCGCCAGCCGAGCCCCAGCTATTGGGCTCCGCTCTCAGGAATAAATCCTAAGCTATCAATATATAATAGGGCTAAATAATCAACAGCTCGAGACGTTGTCTGCTCCGGGAGGGCTCCGCCGCGCCGGGCAGTTTTTATCGGCTATAATTAGCAGCAGGCAGAGCCTGTGCCTGGGCCGGGCTGTGCAGGAACGAGGACAGGTTTTATGCACGTTCAAACATGATTTAATCGGCTGCTCTGCCTGTCTCGATAATGTGCAGGGGTGTAAAAAAGTCCAGCTGGCCTGGGAACGTGTGGGAAACATAAATCCTGCGGCGGGCGGCTCTGGAGGGAGCTCTGCCCTCGCCGCTGCTGAGGTGCCTTATTCCTGATAGCGGGGGAGCCGCCGTGGGAGAAATGCTGGGAGAGGATTTGGACGGGGCTTGGAGCAGCCTGGACGAGTGGAAGGTGCTCCTGCCCGGGGCAGGGGCTGGGACTGGACGGGCTTTGAGGTCCCTTCCCACRAAAACTACTCCATGGCTCTGTGATTCCAAAATTCTGTGATTCTGCGCTCAGCCTGGGGGCTTTGATAGGAGCGGCTTTGGATCCACTTTAGGAGGGGCTTTTAATCCACTTTAGGAGGGACTTTGGATCCTCTTTAGGAGGGGCTTTWAATCCACTTTAGGAGGGGCTTTGCAGCCAAGAGCAGAGGATGCTGTTGGAAAAAGTTCCAAGCCAAATCCGCTTGGGTAAAGTAGCTGTGCACAAGAGGAAGGGAAGGTGCCCCAAAACAAGGCAGTAAAACTATAAAGTTAATGAGGAACCCGTGTCCTTTTTTACAGTATCACCCTTTACAACCCCCTCCTCGGGAGCCAGGCTTTCAGGGGAGTACAGCAAACGCTGTAAAATGGATGTTTAATGTAGCTGGGGGCCAAGAAAAACATTGTATAATTGTAGTAAGCAGCTTGCTAAGTAAAGTGATAGCTTTTAAAGGATGAAATACAGCGTGGGTTTGCAGGGCTGCACAGGCTCCAGCCTCAGATTGCCTCAAGAACTGTTTCCTCCTTCCACTTACAAACGTACCTCTGAGAAGATTTGGAATGAACATCTCTGGCTTTGGAGATCAGCTGCTGACTAGGTCTGCTCTGGGAATAAGGGACCTGGGACTGTCGATCCTCGCCACAATTGCACCAATTTTTTTTTATTTTCATCCTTTTTATACAAACAGGATCTGTCCCACTGTGTCCAAGCAGGGCTGACAGGGCACTGGGGCAGCGAGGGATGCTCCCCTGGGATAACCACCCCAGCTGCACCCACACTTCAGTTTGGCTCCTGGGGAGGCCCCCAGTGCCTCCCAGCCCACCCCAATCCCACAAGACCACAGTTCTAGTGCTTCCCAGCCTGTGTGATGTGGTTTGGGCTGGGTTTCTGAGGAAAAGGGGCACAGGGAGAGGGATTTGGACGTGGCTGGTTGGTGGAGTTAAAGTCTTTGTCTCCCAAAACTCCGGGCCTACAGTTGCTGTTGAGCTCATGTAAATTCAGATTAAAGAGCACCTATGGCTTGGCTGTGSTTTCTAACACAGAAATTCATCTGTTGTGTGTAATTTATGTCCTGAGGAGGTGGGAAGGAGGGGCACTGCTCAGGACTTGTGGTGTCTGTGGTGCATCTTCCCCCCCTGCCCCAGTTGTCCCCTGGTTCCCGTCACCACTGAAAGCCACGATGGGGCCATCCCCCAGGGTCTGCAACTTCTGCTGGGAAAACTGCTCACTTTTCATGAGATATTTCCTATTCAGAGGTGGTGTCACTGGTGAGCTCTGGCTCAGTGAAGTGAGGGGCTGAGCCTTTCTCATGGCAACCAGGAGATGGTACCACTGCAGAGAACTGCCACCAAAGCACAGTCTGGTATTGCTGCCACAATACTCTCAATTTGGGCAGAAAAAGCGAGATTCAAGCACAAAATACCYTCCTTGGCCCCTAATTCTGGGGCCTGTTCAAGCTGAGGATAGACCCACGCACCTCTGCTTTCTGTGTGTGCAATAATGGGAAATTTCATCAGCAGCAATATTCCTGAAGACAGGACTCGTGAGATATATCACATGTAAATGGACACATCATCTGAGCAAGGCCCCATTCATCAACAGCACTTGGAAATGCAGTGGAAGATCTGATGGGATTATGTAGATCTCAACTATCCATGGGTGAATGAAATTGGGTAACCTTAGCAACCCCAGGTACGCTTGTGCGGCGATGAATCAAACGTCAGCCCGATGAGCTCTGCGCAAAATAAAGAAATAATTCTTTGAAATATTCATAACAGGCTGCAGAGTATTATTTTATAAGGCTCTGCCTATTATGCATTTTGGAAGCCAGGTTTTAAAAGAACCGACATTAGCATTTACATCCCCCACGCTGGCATAAATGCTTATAAATAAACCCAAGATGAAACACGAGCGGCAACTGCAACAAACCAGGGGCTCCTCTTCCTGCTGGTGGAAAAGGCATCTCCCACCAAGCAAATATTCCAGCTGGAGGAACAGCACAGAGGATGGGTTACCCACAAAGGTTTGGAACAGCACCTCCCATCATCAGGTTGGATAAAAACAAAAGTTGCACACTGGCCTTTCACTTTTGTTAAATTCATCAGGCTGCTGTAATGCCAGGRGAAAAAAAAAAGGTGGGAAAAGCTGAAAGTCTCCCTTAAAAGTTGATGAACTAAAGAAAATCTATGGTTTGGGGTACTTTTTACTCAGTTGTGCATATGTATTTTGGATGACCAAAAGATAGTTTAAATATAAGCTGTATCTTAGTTGAAAAATACATAATTACAGCTGGATTTGCAGAGAATTCCTTATCCCTCTGCCCTTGGCTCATGTTCAGCTCCAGAGAGCATTCAGGCATGCTCCAGCTTTGGKCTCCTCCACACTGAAGCACTGAAGTTTTCAAAGTTTTCCAATTTTTCCCACACAGAAAGCCATCCTTTAGCCCTGCCATTGCTTGAAGACTGTTGTTGTCAGCCTGCAAATTTATTTTTAATTAATTAATGGCCACTGCGGTGACTCGCAGCAATTGACATCACCCACTCCAGGACAAACAACCCCTGAGCAAGCTGGTCCAGTGGAAGGTTGGATGATCCTGAAGGTCCCTTCCAACCCAAACTGTTCTGGATCGTTTTGATGCCATCACAAAGAAAAGCCTGGGCATGGCCAGGATGCTCAGACACCTCTAAGCTGCTTCCTCCGTCTTGGTGCTCCCTGCTGATGTTCTAAGGTTTATCTATGGCAGAGTCACAGAATCCTACTCTGAGCTGAGTTGGAAGGGACCTCAAAAATCAACCAGTTCCAAGCCTAAAGCCGGGACAAGGTAGCCGAAGTTTTCCTTACAGTCTGAACACCAGAAATTACGTTGTTAATTGAGAATCTCTCAGTTTTCCTTCGAAATAATTCCTCGTACTTGTGGTCAATGAAAAACCCCAAACATATTTGACTCTTGGGCTTCAGTTCCCTTTTACTTTCCAGGTCCCGAATACTGGGGAAATCGGATTACAGCTCCCCAGTCCTCTCAGCACCACGTGCCCTGTGGAGGGATCCAATTTCAGAGCTGGGAACCACCCATTTATTTATTTTATGGTGCTTTGACCCACCCTCACGCTTAACAGGCTGGCAAGCTCTGCACTCTGTTTCCTTATTTCCCAAACAGCTCTTAAAGAATTAGTGTTTCCATAAATGCTTGTCGTTCCCATTAAACATTTTGGGTGGTGCCGAAGAGCTCAGCAGTGAAACCACCCTGAGAATTGCAGCGGCAGCTCTGGAGCTGCTGCCTCGTTTGTTCCAAATCACCTCTTCTSATGGCTCTCCCCAACGAGCTGGATTAATTGTTCAGGACCTATAGCACATGCTTCAGTGAAAATAAATTACTTTATTTCTATTACACCACCAGTGGCTGTGTAACTTAATTTCATTAGCTCAAACCTGTTGAGAGTGTTCAGATTTCCATGGCAGGACGCACTCGAAATGAAAAGACGCCTTCGATTCCCAATTAACAGAATCGCTCCCTTTCAGCTGAAATGAATGTTATTGAAACCAATTAGCATAGACTGGAAAATCTCTCATTAATGAGGGGAGTGTGGGTGAGTAAACAGCAATGAAAAGATGAAATTAGAGAAGAGGCTCTTCTTGTTGGCCTGAATAATTACATGCTTAGTTGCCTAATTGTCTGGTGAAAAGCCTCGCCGTGCTGGTAACAGATTGCCGTGTTCATTAGGCTGCAAAAGGCCACCTGCTGCTGAGGCTCATTTTCCTGCAGTCTATATCCACGTGTTGCTCCCCAGGGACTGCTATTTGGACACAACACTGGCTGTGAAAAGCAAATGAGCTTGCCAATATGCTGCAATATTGTGTCCTTTATGCCAAGATACAGAAGCTTAATATGTCAAATATAATGAATAAAACCAACAGCGATAACGAAGTTTATGAGGAGAGTGACCTTCCAACACGGCCTGGTGCAGGAGGGCAGGGCCCTCCATGCAGATGTTCCTGCCTGGCCCAGACTGCTCCGAATTACGGAGCACAAAGGAGAAATTACAACCGCCACCCCTTAGACAATGGCAGAAGGAAAGCCCACAATGGCAACTGGTAAAATTGGAAACAAATGTGAAATTCCGAGCGCTAAGAAGGGCTCACGGAGCCCGGCATTGTTCTGATTTGTTCCCCTGTGGCAATAAACATCAAAGGCAGGAGGCCTCTGCTCCAGCCCTGCCTCAGATCATTCCGTGTCTTACAATTGCTGGGTTTATGGGGCTTTTAAGCCAGGCTTTATTGCACGGTGCTGCTGGCAGRGAGGAGTCACCCTGGGCACGGAGTCGAGGAGTTCTTGCTCCTCTGTGAGCCCCGGCACGTGCTGAGAGTCCGACCTGCCAAGGGTGGGATGGAGGCATGGAGCCTCCTGGAGATGTGGGATGTTGCAGGAGTGTCCAGAGAAGGGAATGGAGCTGGGGAAGGGTCTGGGGTTGGGGGGGTTCAGCCTGGAGAAGAGGARGCTCRGGAGGGASCTTGTGGCTCTCTACAACTCCCTGACAGGAGGAGGCAGCCAGGTGAGGGTTGGTCTCTTTTCCTGAAGAACAAGTGAAAACAGCCTCAAGTTACACCAGAGAAGACTTGGGTTTGATAYTGGGAAAAWTTCTTCATGGAMAAGGYTGTCCAGCCCTGGCACARCTGCCCAGAGCAGTGGTGGAATTTCCATCCCTGGAAGGATTTAAAAGCTGTGTGGGTGTTGCACTTGGGGACATGGTCACWGGTGGCCTTGGCAGTGCTGGGGGCTGGTCAGGCTCCCTGATCTTAGGGAATGTTGCCAAATGAACAACTCCATGACTTCATGATTCTATGATTCCATGTCATGTACCAAGCAGAAGGAATTGCCAGGGTACAGCAGGTTGGTTCAAAGCCACCAGCAAAGAAATCAGGGATGTGTGGATCTGAGCATGGATATGGGTACTGATGTACACATTGGAGGGTATTATGCTACTGCAACTACTATTAATAAACAGCTGAGGTAGCTAATACTAATTGCACTGGGAGGGGACTGGCTGTTCCCTGCTGTCCCCCCTGTGGGGACAGGATCTGTGTCCTTGGCAGCATTCCCAGGACCACACGGGGTGGGGAGCAGCCCTGTTGCCACTTCATGGCATAAAACTTCTTCCTCCTCGAAGTTAAAACACTCCATGCCAGCAGTTTGAGCCCCTCAGGATGGTGGCACATCCTGTGATGTCACACAGAGCAGCCCTCGTTGTCCCCGTGTCCCACCTGTGCCTGAGGCTGGATCCACAGGGGTTAAACACAAAGGCTCCAGTCGCTCCCAGTCCAAAGCTTGGGTGATAATGGGGGAACAAACCTTTGCCAGGTTTTTGCTTTTTGCGGAGAGGGGAGTGTGGAACGAGCCCTTTCATTAATGCCAAGAAGGAGAAGATGTGATTAAGAAATGTTTTTATCATTGGAAAGCAAGGATAAYGTGCCTGGCAAGGAGCAGGAACAGCCGTGTTGGGAATTCCCTGKGGCACAGGTGGTGCTCAAGGGAACATTGGGAATGTGGTTCCAGTGRTGGAGCCCCAATGTCCACCTCACCAATGATCATTTTTAGGGTTTGCTGTAGCAAACTCTCCCTCCCTGACCATCATCGCGGCCTTTATTTAGCTCCTTAAATTGCAGCACGTGGGTTGGACCTCAATTATCCATCAAACCTCCATTAAAATCCCTTTGAATAGCTGCTGGTGTTTCCAAGTGCAGAAGCAGGCCCTGGTACCGGAGCAAGGGCCTGTGTGGAGGAAGGAAACAAACAGGCCATTCCCACCAGGACATGAACATCCCACTGATTTCTCTGGAAATCCAGAGGATTTATGAACACACAAAACACACAAAATACACAAATCCTGCTCTGAACYAGGTCAGGAATTGCTGTTTGGGTCTTGACAAACAAAACTTGCTGAGGCCTGCAGGCCCAACTCCCGTGAAAATGKTGGATTTGCATCTGTTCTCCCTCAGCTGTGGGGGCTGAGCAGTGACCCCAGGGCCCAAAGCTTTGGGACCATCCCAGGGGTGTCACAGCAAACAGAATCTCCTCAAGCTATGGACAGGGACCCCCTAAAGCCACCTCCATCCCACACAGCTGAAAGGGGATGTAGTTCTGGAGGCCTCACGCCGATCTCCCCTCACCAGTTACCACCACAAAAAACATTTATGGCTGTGCCTGAGGCYGTGTGCCCACCTGAGCCACAGCTCTGTGTCACATTCCAAAACAAAATTACAGTTCCACGTTACTCTGAATGATTTTTACAGCTCTCTCAGGTTTTATTCCGTGAAAAACCCAATGCGATTACATTATTTAGGCCACTTGCCAACTGGTTAAATATAATTGACTAAATTAATTACTAAGATCAGTTTTACAGCAGATTAAGATAATTTATTGGGCAGTTTGTTGTTTTCTTAATAGTCTCACCTGATTGATGGAGAGGCTTGGCTATAAATGATTTTTTATGACCAAGAAYAGCAAACACAAACTTAATCAGGTGTTCCACTCTGGATTGAAGAAACCCTGTGTAACTTGGATAACGTGCATATAAAATTCTTTGAAATGCCTGGGAAAAATTTTGAGTGATTGAAGAGGAAAAAATCTCAGAGAGAGACATTTATGTGAAGTTGCTGGTTTGGGGGACCAAAGGTCMTTTCTGCTGAGCTTTGGGGTGATGGGGGTGTAGATGAGAGCTCAGTCTTGGGGTTCACCCTGCAAATCTTCTGTACTGCCCATGTGGGGACAAACTGGCACCTTTGGAGACTCTCTCTCCCTATCCAACACATTTTTGGGCCAAAAGTTACTATTAGTAACAAATCAACAGCAGAAAATTGAGAAACGACGACCCAAACTTAATTAAGAAGCTCAAAAGAAGAGCAAAAAAAGCTCTGTGGGTGTGCAGCAGCAGGTTCAGAGATCTGCTCTCAGAAAGGTWCCACCTGCAGGGGGTGAGGCACAGGATGGTAATTTGATTGCACCGACTCCTTTTCATGCAAAGAGTGAATTGTTTTCAGGCTGCTGATGATTAATGTGGTTATTGATTRGTTGATCAATAAGGCCATGGTGTCTAATTATTGATAATCCTTCCCCAAATGAAAGATCGAGTGTAAGGAGTGCTACTTACAGAGCTCAAAATATAAAGTGATTCAGTGTGAAGCCCGGTAATTGAAAGTCAAACTAATCCCATAAATTAAATCACAGCAATCCATAACATTTACCTGATAAATCCTTTGGAAAGCTTTATTTAACTCTCAGTGCTCATTGAGGAAATTTTGGAGGCTCACAGAAAAGTGTCTGAAAGTCTGGGTTTGAGGTGCCTTTAATTAATACAAAAGTATCATTTAATATAAATGTGTTTAATGACACTGGTTTGAAATGTCTGATCTCACAGCTATAACTGAATATATTTGGCTACAACTTCTTGCTACAACAATTTATTTTGGAAATGTAAGGATACTGGTGCCAGTCACRCCAGTGTATCACTTATACCCCAAATTGTTTTCCAAACTTCCCCTCTAAGCCCTTTTCCTGCCAAACATTTGTATCATAATTAAATGGGGGAAAACAACCTCATTGCTTTTCCCTCACAGCCTCTGCAAGACTTTTTAGGTGCTTGGAGGAAACTGAAATAAAACCTGGAAGATGTGATCCTGTATTTTATAAATAAACTCATGGACCAATTAAAATCTCAACTGTTTAGGTGCCTAATTCATCCTCACAGCATCCTCTGGAGAATGGATTAATAACCAATAATCTAATCAAGGCAATTTTAAGTGACTCTAATCTGATAATCCTAAAAATATCCCACTCCTCAGTCTTTGAAAATGGCCAGGATTAGGACATCCCAAACCCTGCGAGGAGTGGATTCCCCACAATTTCAGCCCAGCCATGGCAGTGATTTTCCATGGCTCCCTGAGCACACRGATCTGCTCTGAGCTGGGCTGTGCCAGCCCTTCAGAAGTTTTCATTTTGCTCCTGTCACCCTSCCCCTCCTGAACAAGCCTCAATTTGCTGTTTGCTCCTAATGTGATGTTATGGCTTTGGCCAAAATTGCATTTCAGGAGCTGAAATAACAGGAGGTGTCGTGCTGGAGCGGGGGATTTATGAATCCTCGTTAGAGGCTCCCCACACCCCAAACCGACTCATGCAAATCGTGGAACACCGGAGAGGTGTCTCCGTGGGCTGTGAAGGAATCTGTGTGTCAGACAAATCACATTGGACACCAACAAAGCCTTCCCTTAATGCCTTCTGTCACCTCTCCACGAGCAGCAGCCACGGCCCTTCCCTGCTTTTCTCCTCTTTAATCTTTACTCTAAACTTTCCACCACCACTTGCAGGAACTGCTCCTGTTTGGGAACAATCCCCAGGATTTCCCAAAGTTCCTGATTTCCTGACCCCTCAGCCTGGGCACAGACCATGGGGTGTCACCCAAATATTTTTTTCTGGAAGTTTAATTCTGTCCCAGATTTCCAGGGCTGAACTGAAGTGCTCACAGGCTCATTCCTCTTGTTTAGGAGAGCTAATTTCTGGATGTTTAATTGCTGATGGAAGAGCTGAACAGATCTTCAGAAACTTTATCCAGTTTCTAAGTAGCAGGAAGGGATTTCAGCCTATGTGTATTTTATATTCCCTTTTTATCACTCTTTGAGGGGAGCAATTCATGACTCCTGCATTAATGACCAATTAAATACAATTAAAAGTGTTCTATCATGGGTGGGGAGCCCAGCACTGGGTCCATGGTGGTCTCTGCCATCAGGGCATGGAGAAAGGGATGGAATCTTTTCAACAGAGCTGTTTTGGCTCTGACCCCACTCAGGGGGTTCTCTCCTCTCCCCTGACATTGCATTGCTGAGCAGAGGTGAAAGCTGGGACTTTTAAATGCAGATATAAAAATCAAGATGCCCTTTTCCCCAGGACCAATTTCCCAGGGTTGTCCTGGGATGGCTGTGCTGCCCAGCCCTGCACATCCGAGTCCTGAACACCTTGGTGGGAAAGACACTGAGAAAAATAAAATAAACCCAGAAGATCCCTCAGCTTTTACCAAGGGATTTGTGAGGATATTCCAAGACTCCATCTCCTGAGGCACATCCTTGCTGACACTGGGCAGTGGACAGAGTGATGGGCACCTGCTGGAAGGCCATGATGCCCATCTGAGCATGGGAAACGTTTCAAAGTGAGAGGTGAAGAATTTGGATATATGAAAATTCTCTGCCAGGTCTCAGGCTGCATCTCTGCCCAGCCCAGTTATGGGAACTGAACCTGTTCATGTGCCCWCTCCAATTTTTTCTCCCAGTGGAAAGGAAGGAAAAGAAGACAAGATAAACAAAATCATCTTTTTTAAAGAAAGGGGTTTCTCTTTTAAAATCTAAGCATTGGAAGATCATTTTGAAAAAGACATTCATTAGGAATTTGTGTTAAATACAATGTAATGCTCCCCAAATGACAGCAGTGATTTGGTTCTAAAAATTGCCCCATATTTAATAACAGCATAAATCACCTGCAAAAGATTCTTCACACCAAGCGAAACTGCTTTACATACATAAACCCCATAATTTGTTTTTATTGAAAAGATTCCGACAGTCGAAGGTTATTTATGTTTTTAATTTGTCTGCRCTACTAAATAACTCCCTCCTCGGTGTGCAGCCCTGTGGGAAGGCTTGGATGGGCAGGGGGAGGCAGGGCTGTGGATTCTGGTCCTGTTTGGGGTGCACACATTGCACAAAACACCTTTTTCCTGAGCTGGGACACCCCAGAGCCAGGGGTGCAACTGATCCCTYGTGGGTATGGAAATTCATCATAAAGTCTTCACAGTTCTCCACCAAAGCCCAGCTCCAGTTTATTCTAAGCTCTTTCAYACCATCATTAGTCCTGGAGCAAACCAGAAAATTGTGTCCCTGAGAGACAAAACAAAAGAAATGGGTCCCATTTAAATATCAGCTGGGAAGTTGTCCTGAAACAACATTATCTGTCCTTGGGGCGATGAGGGTGGGGACTGGCCTCGGAGCAGCCCTTGCCGGCAGGGCTGGGGACGCTGGTGGCACCCTGCAGATGATGCTGGGATGACTGGGGAGGGCACAGTGCCCCCGAGCCACCCGTGTGGGACCCGGGCCGGGCTGGGTGTCGCTGTCCGGGCACAATCCTGTGCCGTGAGCTCTGGGATCAGCAGGGCAGCGGGAGCAGCTGAGCCCCTGTGGATCCTCCAGCCTAACCCAGTGCGTCATTCCGGGGTTCCCGCAGGGGATGGGGCAGAKCTGCTGGAGTTTGGGGTTTCTCCTGCAGGATAAAACCCCTCGGTGAGTGCCCCTTGCTCTGGTGGCAGCACCAGCAGGGCACAGACACCCCGTGCCCGCACCCAGCCGTGCCCTGCTGCTGCTGCTGCCCCATCCCATTAGGGCCGGGGGGCAGCCGGGCGATGGAGGGGGGCTGGCAGTGCCACCGCCTTGTCCCCTCGCTGTCGCGCTGCCGGCACGCGGCACYGGCAGCTGTGACAGCCTGATTTAATCTGCGGGAGCCTCGCTGCCTCTGACCACTGCGCCGAGTCATTAACCTTGACTCGCATAATTGAATTCAAGGTTGATTGCCTGTGACCCTCCTCGGCGAGGTCCTCCGAATGTACATATTCATTATGAGGCGCGGGGCTAAATGGATTGCACAGGGAGGGCTGTAGCAATCAGCCTGCTTGGTATGCSAGGGGCGAGGAGGGCACTAATTGCATGTTAGAGCTGAGGATTAGATTATGAAAAGAGTGAGAAAATGAAGATAGATCCCTGTGACACTGTCAGATTAAGGGCAGCCGTGCACAGGAATATGACATTGAAAATTTACGGGGCTGTTAAGGGAAGGGAGGTTTGAAAGGGGGTGGTGGGTGTTGGTGGTCTTTTTAGGGTTTTGGGTTTTTGGTTTTTTTTTAATTCCCATCTATTTGCACAGTTAGGAGCTATTTAAAAGCACAAGCTGATAAATGCGTATTTTGAATGTCAATAAATTAACGCTGGAGTGGTTTTGATCTCTCTGATGGTTGCTGTAAGGAAGAACATTTTGAACATTTAGCCCCACAGCAYGCACTTGTTGTTTAACACCTGAGCAACCTGGTGTGGGGAAGGTGTCCCTGCTCATGGAATGAGCTTTAGGTCTTTCCAGTCCAAACCATTCCAYAATGATTCCATGWTTCAAGTTGTCCAGTCAGGGCCACCACTGTGCAGATGACCCAGGGYGTGACGGGCCCAGGGTGCTCCAGAAATCCACCAAAACCCACCTTGGGAAGGGGGAAATGTCTGAGCCCCCAAAACTTTGCCTTGTCCTGATCCCAGACGAGGTTCCCAGAGCCAAACCTGGCTGTGCCCAGCCCCGGAGGGAATGGGGTGAGGGAAGGTGGCCACGAGCAATCTTTGGGTTCACATCCATGTTGTTGTGATAGCTGGATAAAGATTTTCCCATGTTTTGCTGCAACTCCAACCAGATGGGATTTTTCTCTCGAATTAAACGAAAGTTAAGTACAAAAACATTTTGCCCACAGGGAATTCAGATTCTCAATGTGCTTTTAATAACTGTTTGTAAAACATTTAGGRAAATCTATGGCAACATGTTTGAGGGGAGGGGGAAAATCAAATTATTCTTGCCTGAGGATGTTATTCTGGTATCTAAACTTTATGAATCATCCTGTGTGGCCCAATTTCTAGGCAGTCACACTGTAGAACAGAATGGAAGTGTCTGAATTTAATCTATGTAAAAATTTTTAATAAAGATGTTAATCACAGCCATTGGCTGAAAATCTATTGAGAACTTTATACTAATTTAGATGTTCAAACCTCTGCAGTCTCATAAAGCTTTAAAAGCCCAGTTCAAATTGATGTTCTTGTTAGAACTGATTGCATTGGATAGGCCCCAATTTTGGGCCATCTCTTTAAGGCTGCTCTTGTGTTAAAATCAGGTTTAAAATCACAGAATGGTTTGTTTTGGGAGAGACTTAAAGTTCTTTACATCCCACCCCTGTGCCATGAGCAGGAACACCTTCCACTACCCCAGGTTGCTCCAAGCTCTGTCCAACCTGGCCTTGAACACTTCAATCTGGCATAAAAATTGTGTTTAATTCCAGCATTTTTGGAGGTGGAAGCTGAACATCAAAATCCCAACCCAAACGTTTTGCCAGCATCACAGGGCTTGTTGTTAAACAGAGAAATTCAGGTTGCAAATGGGGTAAAAGCTCATGCAGGTTTTTATCCCTGTCGTACAAAAGGAGGTTTGGGGGAAGTTTTTCCCCTGCTGTTCCCAGTTCTTGTCGTTCCAGGTGTCAGGGGAGGCTGTGAGCTCCTGTTGGTGGAAGGACCAGGCAGAGAGCACCCAAATGCCTTCACAGAGATGCAACCTGTACCTTTCCCTGGCAGCAATCTCACCTTTTATGCAAAAAAACCCTCTTTTTGCCTAACAAACAAATCCTGGAAAGCTGCAAACAGCACACAGAGCTCCTGGGATCTCTCACTTCCCCTCAGCAAGGAGCAGAGCTCTTCGGAGGAGCTCCAGGTCAGGGCACGTGTCCCTCGGCCACCTCTCCAGAACAGCAACTCCATTAATTTGATTAAATTCCCAATGTCCAGACCTCGGGGTGTTGTAATAACAACGGGATCGGAGGTGTCGGCAAATCCCAAAAATATCAACCTTGGGAATTGCTGGGGTTTGGGGGTTCTGATGTGTCGAGGACATAATTAACGGGATAACTTTGCACTTTCCATGGGAGGGCTGTGTCCTGGAAGGAGGGCTCCTCACTAAATGATCTGCCAGGACCACTGCTGGGTGGGTATGAGCAGAATTTTGATGTCCCTCTCATTAAATTACCACGGGGTCTGACTTTCTAGGCGCTGAAAGTCAAGGGAAATCGTTGCTGACTGACAATCCGGGACTGCAGGTTACCAACAGCTGCCTCGGGTTGAATAAGACTGACAAATGACTGCTCCTTGCAGGGGCCTGTAATAAAATTACCCTGCGACATGGGGGGGTCTGTGCGGGAGGGTGCTGGCACCCACAGAAGGAAAAAAGAGTCTTTTATTTACGGGGGGGGGAAAGGATGAAGTTTCTGAAGTGTTCAGATTCGCCAGCAGCACGTTGCTCTGTGGAGTTACAGGCAGGCGATGAGACAGCTAAAATCCATTTGTCTCCAAAAATCCCTTTGATTTGTTTCATTTTATGAATGAGCTGCGGAGAGAGAGGCAAGTGCCCGAGGAATGTAAATGAAGTGGCTGTGCCACGATCTGCGAAAAAGGCCCCCAGACATCTGATGAAGGGAATTTTCTGCGAGGAAAACCCGGTTTGTTGGCATTTTGTGAATCCTAAAAATACCCCAAGACAAATAGTCTAACTCACTACTGCTGAAATTTCATTTACTTACCAACCACACTAATGAGGCACTGCAGAGGGACTTCTAATTAGATCCACTTTATTCCTGTCACTGAAATTAATTTCTTTGCTTCAGCCCCTAGAACTAGTTTGATATTCTTCTGATTTTTAAGCTAGACTGTACCGAGCTGGGGCTGGCTCTGATATTTACACCCTCTCACCCAAAGCTGGAAGTGCAGGGTTTGCTGCTGCGTTTGTCCCATCCAGAAGCTCTTTCTCAGCAGGTTTGGAGCATCCCTGGGCCGAGCAGGAGACAGGGGAGCTGCAGCCCTGGGCTGGCTGTCCCCAGAGCCCCGGGCAGGGCTCTAAGTAAGCACTAAAGCAGCAATATTGTGCCGCTTGGCGATTTCCTGCCTCATGCATATTCAAACAGGGAAGAGGCGGCATGCATAATTCATCAGCCATTACAATTGCATTATACTATTTATACTATTACTTCGGGAGCTGTTTAAATTAAGGGTTACAAATGGCTCGTTTGTTTTCCGCGGCTCCGGCAGGAGGGTTCAGCCCCCTCCAAGCTGCTGGGAGGGCTCCGGCCGGGGCCAGGGGCACGCAGGGGTCCCCAGCCGGGGCACCCAGGAACTTTGGCAAACTTTTTGTCCCACTGGGACATTGATTTTACAACGGATGGAGCCCCCTGGGTGAAAGCCCAGCCCCAGGGACCAGGAGAAGCTCGGTTGGGACACTGGGAATGCTGAATAAATGACGGCTGTGACAGGGACATGGCTTGAAATCCTCTTCACGCCCCAGCAGAACTCAGAGAAACACGGGAAACCCTCAACTGGTAACTAATTGTCAACTAACTGCTAAACCCCAGGTCTGGCTGCACGGCTTATGACTCTTGGTGCCTTTCCAAACATTATTTTATTAATATGAATAATATATTAACTATTGAACAGTCTGGACTGCATCCAAACCACTCTGTTGTAAGTGCTTTGCTAAGACTTACCAAGGATATTTACTTCTCTAAACARCAGGCAACATTTGTATCGGTTTTGGTTTTATTATTGTTTTACTAAATAGTTATGAGAGCACCAGGAGGGAGAAGATTTTTAAAACGGTTTGAAAGATAGTCCATAAAGTGCTTTACATCTTGGTGAGTTTAAAAGGTGAATTACTGTTCTTTAAATAATTTAAAGAAAATGCTCCAGAATGCATTTTTAAATGTATTTCCAGCTAAACACAGGATCCTGTGCTGGGCTCTCATCACCAGGGGATCACGTCAGGATGAATCACAGCAGTCGGGGCTGTGTAATTGAGAGCAAAGCTGCCAAGGGAAGAGCTGCTCCCCGGGGACACCCAGCAGTTACCTCTGTTCATTACCCTGTGCCCAGGTCACAGGCCAGGGACRGATCTGATTTAGATATGACTTAAAATTCAATTTCTCAAAGTTTACTTAAAATTACTGAGACCCGCAAAYGCTTTTAGAGAGGGGTGGGGCATGACACTGAGGGAGGTTTAGATCAGATGTTGGATTAGATACCCTTTGTGGTGGAAGGTCCCAACTGGAGCTCGGCCATCAGGAGCTGGATTTGATGGTGTTTGTGGGTCCCTTCAAACTCAGGTTACTCTGTGGTTCTCTGATTCTGTGAATAGGAAGGAATTGTTCCCTGTGAGGGTGGGGAGGCCCTGGGAGGGTGCCCAGAGARGTTGTAGCTGTCCCTGGATCCCTGGAAGTGTCCAAGGCCAGGCTGGATGGGGCTTGGAGCAGCCTGGGACAGTGGAAGGTGTYCCTGCCATGGCAGGAGATGGAAGGAGATGATTTTTAAAGCCCCTTCCCACCCAAACCATTCTGGGATTAACAGATCCCTCCCACACCTTGCAGAGCTGCAGCACTCAGGGATCACACAGCAACGGGAGAACATTCCCTGAGGACAGAACTGGCTGTGACAGGAAACCATCTCTGGGCCTGCAGGGTCAGGAGAGACCTGGCCCCTCCCATGGCATTTCCCAGCCAACGCTGGCAATGGATGCCAGGAGCCCACAGGGTTATCCAGACACCCCAGAGCTGTTCCCCCACCCCTGGCAGCATCCTCAGCTCCCCCTGCTCCATCCTGGGGGTGGCTCCCACATCACCCTGGGGGTGGCTCCCTCATCACTTTGGGGATAGTTCCCACATCAGTTTGGGGGCAGTTCCCACATCACTTTGGGGATGGTTCCCTCATCACTTTGGGGGTGGTTTCCACGTCAGTTTGGGGGTGGTTCTCACATCAGTTTGGGGGTGGTTCTCACATCAGTTTGGGGGTGGTTCCCACGTCATCTCAGGGGTGGTTCCCATATCACTTTGGGGATGGTTCCCTCATCATTTTGGGGATGGTTCCCTCATCACTTTGGGGATAGTTCCCACATCAGTTTGGGGGTGGGTCCCACATCATCTCAGGGGTGTCTCCCACATCCCCTCCCCTTCCCAGCTGGAGCAGTTTTGCTGCCCAGCTCGTTCCCATTTCACTGCCCACCCCCCGACTGGCTGTAACAGGGGTGTCTGATCATCCCTGGGGGTGACAGTGCTGTCTCTGCTCCCTGCAGCCCCAGACTGGCTGTAACAGGGGTGTCTGATCATCCCTGGGGGTGACAGTGCTGTCTCTGCTCCCTGCAGCCCCAGNCTGTCTCTGCTCCCTGCAGCCCCAGACTGGCTGTAACAGGGGTGTCTGATCATCCCTGGGGGTGACAGTGCTGTCTCTGCTCCCTGCAGCCCCAGCCCCAGCCCGGCCATCGATGCTCCAGCCACGGAGTTTAACCCTTGCCGAGCTGTGCAGGCATAAAAGACACCCGCAGACCCCTCTCAGTTATAAACTCTCAAACTCCCTCAGACTTGCATTAACACTTCCCTGAGTGTGTTTTTTCACCCAGCAGACCCTTCAGGAAGGTGCATTTTGCCTTTCAGTTCCACTTTCTGCGTTTTCCTGCCCTCGGGGAGATGCTGTTTCACCTCACCCGCACGCTGGGGGCTGGGCTGGGAGGGGACGGTCCCTCCACGGCGGGGTTAAGGCGGTGAGCTGCCTGCCCAGGAATGAGGATCCTCTTCCAGACAGCCCATCATCCACTAATGGGACTTAAGACAGTTGCTGCCTCATCGGCAGGAGCGTAATGATCGCTGGGCAGGGAGAGACCCATTATCCATCATCCATCCTTCTCCTCTGGCTGATGATAATGATTTCTTAGTTCAACAGCGGTGCACTGGGACCTCGGTGCTTTGTGCACGACTGGGGTTTAATATCCTGATCAAGACAAATACAGATCGTGGCCGGGCCAYGGGGCCACTGCAGAGGACAAAGCCAAAAGGGGCTCCCTGGGAAACTCAGAGGATGCACAASAGCCTAAAAAAGCCTGAGAAGTGCCCGTGTTTTGTGTGGTGAGGAGAGAGTCGCTCCCTTCCCCCACAGTGCACAACTTCGAGATGAGGATTTGTATGGAAGGAATCCGATCAACAGGCCAAGAGAAAACCGAAAAGCTCTTGAAAATGTGTTTTTAGTTCCCATTTCATTCTCTCCACCTGTTATTCTCCAACTCAGATCACTCCATAATTCCAYTGGTTGAATATCCTCATTTCAATAACTACAACTCATGGGTTTAAACTGAAAGAGCGTAAATTTAAATTGGATATTGGGAAGGCATTCCTGGCTGGGAGGGTGGGGGGACCCTGGCACAGGGTGCCCAGAGCAGCTGTGGCTGCCCCTGGATCCCTGGAATTGTCCAAGGCCAGGCTGGACGGGGCTTGGAGCAGCCTGGGACAGTGGAAGCTGTCCCTGCCCATGACTGGGGTGGAATGAGAGGATTTTTAGGGTCCCTTTCCACCCAAACCATGCGGTCATCACCCCACCTTGCTGGTGACCAGTGTCACAGTGCTGCTGAGCCACCAGGGCCGTTGTCCCCTGTCCCACCCCCAGCCACAGGAGCTGGCCTCATCCCTGGCRGGGAGAGGGTGAAGCCGTCTCACCACACCCTCCCTGCCACTCTCAGGAAACTTCMAGTCCAATAAAGGCTCCTCAGAAGAAACACAATAGCGAGAGCGGAGCCGCCGCTGGAAATTAAATCTGAAAGACGAGTATTTATTCTTGTCGGGGCTCCTCCAGGAGCGCGGGCACACCGGCAGCATGTTAAACACTGCTCAGGTTCAGCCAGACAAATGTCCAGGCAGCTCTGCTGCAATATCCATTTGAAAGGAGCTTAGTGCCACGAGCCTTTCATCTCAATATTCCTGAGGCCGGATTTGAAAGTGCTTAAGGTTAAATATTGCTCACTCTTGGAAAGAACAGCTCCATCTGTCTCGTGGAGAAAAAAAAAAAAGCTTTTGGTCTTGGAGGTGCTCAGGGAAACTCACCCATAAACAKGGTCAGGAGAGGCTGCAGAGGGAAAAACTCCTCTAGGCCCTGTCCCAGGAGTAATTGGCCCCTCAAATTCAGCAAGGATTAATCCCAAAAGCCTTAAATACAAAATATCATCTGTATTTTCTGTGGGGTGAGTGAGCGCGACCCTGCCTGAGCCARCGCTGCACAGCTGGATCCTCACACCTGGACATCCTGAAGAGTGAGGCAAGGAGAGAAGTTCCAGCAAGCCCATCTCACCCTGAAGGATCCCAGAAAGGCACTCCTGGCATGATTCCTGGCCTCGGGATGGAGCCTCTGGGTGCTCCTGGCTGGCCGGAAGCTGCCACAGCATCTCAGAGACACCAAGAGACTCTGGGGCTGCTAAATGCCCAATTCACTTTAGAAAACCGGATTTAAGCAGCTGGTTTTGAACGTTTRTGGTAAAAGAGAGACCCGAAATAGCGTTGTGTGATTTGGGGTGAAGTGCCCCGAGGCCTGGTGATAATAATTGTAGTACTCTTTAAAAAGAAAAATGACATTTTTTTTCAAGGCGGTGAAAGCCGCTGACGACATCCCCGGGGAGCTGGGGAAGCTTTGGAGAGGAGGAATTCTGTCTTTTTCAGAGGCTGACAAATGACAGCRCTCACAAGCCTGGAACGTGTCTCCTGGAGTCCTGGATCAGACACGGAGTGACRGTGACAGTACCCTGGGCCCACGGTGTCCCCGACCACAGGGACCATGAGCATGGGTGTCCGCCAGTTGGAAAAGCCGTCGGGGTTTTTCCAGGGAAGCTGGTGGGAAGCTCTGCTTTAGGAGTCACTCCCTGCTCATCCTCAGGGAAGGAGCTGAGGTGGGTCCTGCTGGCTGGCTGGGAAGTGTGGCTGGTTCTCCTCTCTGGTAGGAATCATCCTGGGGGTGTCCCAAGGCCAGGAGGGGAKGTCAGAAGGGTCCCAGTCCCTGCTGCTGGCAGGTCTGTTGGAATAAAACTGATCCCAAGGTTAAGCTGCGTTTAAAAGGCTCCACATTCTCTGAAAAACACTTTATTGTGCAGGTTCTCCTTCAGTTTGAAGCCTCTTCCCACCACCATCCTCATTGCTGCTGGATTTCCCCATTCTGCTCAGCCCTGCAAGGTCCCGACAYGATCTGGGGTCTTTTTAACCCCCCCAAACTCCAGTTTAATGGGAAGATGGTGCTGCATTGGTCACTCCRTGTTGCCAGGAGAGGCTTCCAAGGAAAACTGACTTTTAATGTATTGATTGCTGCTATTTGATTACACTGGGAAAAAAGGTCTCAGAGAAAATGCCAATAACGGTGCAAAACTTGAAAGCAAATTAATGCTTTTCCATCATCACCCTCCTGCCTGCACCTCAGAGCAGCAGGAAGCAGAGCCTTGCKTGGAGATTTTTATGGTGAGGTCTTCTCCTTCCCACTGCAGGGGAAGCAGGGGAGGAAATGTGTGGTCTTGTCCTGATTAAATGGCCCCAAATCTGTGCCCAAAGGTCACAGCACTGAGATGTGGGTGCTGGGACAGCTCCTCAGTCTCATGGACACAGGAAAAAGGGTGCTGGGAACCCAAAGCCAAGCCATGTTTTCTAAAGGCTGATAATAATTTTGAAAGAAAGGCTGTGGTATTCTAAGTGACTGAGGGAGAACAGAGAATCCCATAAAATCCAGAGGCACCTACACCATGGATATCCTTCAGCAGAAAGATTATCCTGGACATTGGGATGTTTGTGTGGAGCCAACCCACCCTCACCCAAAGGGGCTCCGTGGCCTGGGYGGAAAACAAACCCAGCCAGGAGGACCAATGAGAGATCTCACAGAAACACACAAAAGGGACCCAATCAATACCAATAAACTCCTTCAGATGGTGATTAATTAATAGCAATTAATTTTGAAAAGAAGAGGATATTGACTTAAATTGACAGAGGGGGCTAACCTTTGAGCAATTCAGAGCAAATGTCTTTAAAGCACAGTGATTAAGTTGTAGAAAGTAATAAAAGGGCTGCAGTGCCTCCAGGACGAGCTGAGCCCAGCTTGGGAGCGGTGTCAGGAGAGCTCTAATTAGACGTTGGAGCTTGATAAGGTAAATTGATTAGCTTGGCTCTGTCAGGTGGGATTTAAACAGTCATCTGAGTTTGGAACGTGTCCTTTATACCGAGAGAGCCAAATTCTGGCAGATCATTAAAAAAAGCCAAAAGCTTTACAAGCTGGATGTGCTGCAGCAAGRGGGGCTCCGGGGTGACCCTGCCCGTGGTAGGGGTTGGAATGAGATGGTCCCTTCCAACCCAAACCATTCCATGGCTTTATGATTCCATGATTCCACCTCACCTCCTCAGAGGTCACAACTGTTCCAGAACCTCCTTATTCGTGGGAGAACAAATGTCCAAATGTCCCCACACCACCCAGACCCTGCTGCTGGGAAGGGGATTGATGCTTCCCTGGAAAACAATTCCTGCAGGTTCCCTCGCTCCTCAGAAGATTTTGGTAATCTTTCCTTCAGATCCAAGCACAGGGATTGCTGTCTTTGAGTGAGCAAASCTCCAGAGTCAAACCTGGGTTAGGCTGGGGGTGGATTAAATTAATTGTGAGCTCTCGTTGCAGACATGAGGCCTAAGTTCCACTCTGACAATTTGCTGATAATTAATTATGAGTAATTGGTTGTTGTGGGGCTGCCAGTGGGGTTGTTGTGGTGATGGCCGGTGGGCAAAGCCCGTGGCCACAGCAGACATGAGTCAGCCTTGGTTTTTTGGGCTTCTCGTTTTCCTGGGAATGTAAATTATTGAAACACTCCTGGAAATGAGACAGGGACATCTGGTAGCTCTTTGTGGCGGGATCAGGAGACACAACAGCTCAGCAGGTCAAAATTGTCTTCTGAAGGCCTTAATTTCTTCTCCCTTTTCTTCCTCGACATCCTGAAGTCCTGGCAGATCATTTGAAGGGACTCCTAACCATAATCAAGCAAAACCAATTTCCCAACCTTCATAAAAYGCATCCCCCAGAATGACCCTCGGTCACAACAGGATGCTCAGAAAATCCTGAAATCTGCTCCTGCTGGGAGCTCCCCCCGGGCAGGAGAGTCCAGCTGTGGGTTTTCCAAGGAAGAGGCTCTTTCTTTTTTAAATAACTTTCCTCTACCTTCATTCTTGAGTGGAACAACGATTCAGGAGCTGAAGGAAATGGTTAATCACAACCACGTTGTCTGGGAGGCAGCACGTGGGCTTGAGCATTATCTGCTCACTCTGTGGGTTTGGAAAAATCATCTCCTTTCCCCAAATGTGCCGTTTTTAGCTGGTTTTTACAGGTCTGGTGAGCTCCTTCGGAGCAGGCACGGAGCTGTTTACTAACAATTATTTCCAAACAGATAATTAAAACTGATTTCGATAAACCCTTAAAAACAGAGGCACTCTAGAAACCTTCTCAGCTTGTTTTGAAATARCCCTTTTAAATGTCAGCGGACGAAAACATCATCCAGCAACAGGGAGCTGGGCCCTGGTTTGAAAAACAAATAGCAGTGATTGGATTCAGCTGTGCAACAATGGGAATGCTGGAAAAGCCCAGCCAGGGCTTCACCCCCACGGAAGAATCCCGTCCTTCCCACCAGCTCCAGGGCCACGGGCAGGAGGCAGAGCCCAGGAGGTGCCAGAGCCTGGTGGAGACACCCTTTGGCATCCTTGTTCTGGGCAAAATAAAGCCAATTTTCGTTGGCAGAGGTTTAGGAAGGATCCCACGGTGTGATTGGGGTTCTCTCTCYGAGGTGAGAGGCTGAAGACAGCCCTGTCCACAACGGCTGGTGGAGCAAATAATTCTCCAGGCTGAGGACCTGAAATGACCTTGCAGAAAGAAAAAAATTGTTATGGGAAGGGAGAAAAACCCACCCCAAGAGGGTCTATTGTTAATGGCTGGCACCGTTATAAAGTTCACAATTGGTAACTTATTTAAAGATTATTTTTCCTCGTGTTTTTTTTGTGCTTTGTGCAAATGTGACTTGAAAGGAATGCCGTTCTCTCAGCCCTCTCCCAACGCTGGTGTTTGCAGCCATGAGCAGCCCCTGAACTTGTATTTAGCACTAAAGACAATTGYAGAAGCAGATCCAGATCCTGATAGGACTTTTTAAAAACAAATAAACATCCCCCGGTGGGATTTGCACTGATGAGTGGGAACTGGACAAGCTCATTTCTCGGGGCTCACTGAGGCACAGAAGGAACCAAACCAGTTCTTGGCTGTTCCAGCAGAAAATGAGAGAAGAAAACCAAGTGCAGGGTTCYGAAAATGAGATGAGGTTTTTAGGCTTCTCTCGATATTATTAATCTACAATGCTGCCTTTTAGCACTGTTGACCAACATTTTAATGCAATTTGAGCTGGCACTGCTCCCGACTGCTGGGGAACGATCACAAGCTGATTTTGGTGTTGCATTTTGGCRCATTAACGGGTGAGGACAACACTGCATCCCACTGGGGCCAGCCAGGAGGTTTCTTTTTGCTTGTAGGGCTGGAGGAACAAGAGTGAGACCTCAGCCCCGGGGTCCCTGCAGGTCATGATCCAGCAGGAGACCCCCAGTGAGCCACTTCCAGTGTGGTGGAGCCCTGAGCCATGAAAAACAAAGAAAGAAAAGGAAAAAAAAGCCAATTGAAACAACAGAACATTGGACTCTTCTAAATGTCAGTTTATCTCTGTTTTAAATATCAGTCTAATTCAATTTTAAATGTCAAGGCCTGATTGTCCTCCAGGTCACACAGGACTGCAGAGCCCAGGGATGCTCAGCCTCGCTCTCCAAGGGGGCTGGGGGCTCACAGCCTCCCAAAATCACCCCTGGCCTCCCCTAAAACTGGGAGGAAAAGGAGATGTGGGCGTCTCTGGTGCAGAGTAAAGGATCTCCTGCATGGGACACCCCCTGAAGTTGTGACCAGGAAGGACAAAGCTGCTCCTGCCGTGGCCTTTCCCATCAGAGCTCTGCTGGATCCCAGCAACCCTCAGGAACACTTTTGATAGAAAGCCATGGATTTTTTGGTCAAGACTTGCAGCAAAGGGACTTTCATAATAATATTTTACTGGCTGTAGCATGCCTGGTATTACAGGGGAAAGAACAAGATAGGAAACACATGTGCAGATATTATTTGCTGCAGAAGTTAAATTCCATCAAAGACCACAGAAATATTTATGTCTCTAGTTTGTAATGAAAAACCGAGTTGTAATTATGGATTTGCAGAGGTGGGAGCACAATATCAGCACGGCATTTATAAAAAAAAATATTAATTCCCAATCCTGAAGGCCCCRAGTCAGAGCGAATCTCGGCAATACAGGGACACCTCCCTTCATAAAGCTGCTACAACATGTCCAAAATCCCTTCTCTTTTATSATCCAACTCATGCACAAAATTTAATAAAATTGTATTTGCTTTACCAAAGGCACTGAGTGCACACGTGGGGAAGGATAAAGAGGGAATGTCTCAGGAAGGGGGAAGATGTTCAGCTCCATGGTGGAGAGCAGTGAGGTGGGAATGTGGCTGCCCAGCAAAGGCTGCAGCATTAAATTCTTGCACCAGAGACACCATCTGAGATCSAGGGGGTCTTTTGAGCCCTTGACAGATGAAATCTTGTCTTGCTGAGGGGTCAGGGCAGGGTTTGTTGGGGAGGAGGCCGAGGACACAGTGAGAGCTCTGCCCAAGCTGGCCTGGAGGAGGCCAAGGCAGGGCCAAGGCTCATCCAAGGGATGTCCCAGCACAGTGACCATGACCCTGCTGTGTCCCCTCCCCAGGGGTGTGCCAGGGGACACYGTGCTGCCAGGCCACCAAAACACCTTGTAGAGGTCACCACCCCTGAGGCAGAGCAGCTCCAGGGAGCAACGTGTGGGATTTTGTCCAAATTCACCTCATTTTCAGTCCCTGATCAAATGTGATCCCAGTTGGACGCCTTGTGGATTTTGGTCGCTCAGAACTGGATGTAGGACCAGGGATTTTTCACATTTTGTCTCCAAAAGCTCCAACAGAGMCAAATGTTGCTCCTGCAAAGGCAGCAAAGTCCAGAGCCCAGGCAGTGGCTCCTGTGGCTGCCGCACAGGAGGCTCCTGTTTGTTGGGATAACATCCATCCTACAAACAGCATTTTACACACACTTCAGGATATTATTTAATTTATATTTAATGCAGGTGCTCTGGTGTCCAAGGGAGCTCAGGAGCTCGGCCTCCCCAGCACTTTGGGCCTTTCCCCTGCACTGGGAAGGTGCAAAGGCCCTCCTGGGATCACCCACATGAGGTTGAGGTGTTCACACTCCTCTCCCATTGCCCATTTGGGAGAAATCCCACTGCCTGGTGTGGGTTTTCCTGGGAGAACCTGGGGGGCTGCAGCTCCCAGCACTGCTGACCCRGTGGTGATGCCCAAACCCTGCATTTGACAGCCCAGATGTTGTCAGAAATACTTTCAAAACCAGTTAAAACAAAGAGAGCTCATTTTTCAGTGCTCAGTCTGAGGCAGCAAAACTAAGAATAACTAAAATAAACTCTACTAATGAGCAGAAAAATCCTTGGCTCTGGATGTGCCCAATGGTGGTGACGACTCTTTATTGATTAGGTTGAACAGGATTGCTCTCTAATTATGTGACCCACTGATGCTCTAAAAATGTTGGCCAGAACTCAAAGTTGGAGCTCCAAGGCTGGTTATTAAACAAGGTTTTAGCCCTGGGTTTTCCCTTTAATCAATCATAACAATGTGGTTGAAAGGACTCATTGAGCACATTTGGTTTTCCCCCCCTGTTTTGCAGGAGTTGGGTGGCAGAGGAGCTGGCACAGCCTGCAGACCACCACGGCTGCTCCATGAATTATAAGGAGCTAAATTTCCAAACTCCAGCCACCTCCTTGAGCTGTGTCACCCTCCAGGCRTTAGGGGAGAGCATTTTAATAATGAGAACCTTAAAAATTATAGATCTGTACGGGTCGAATAAGCTGTCACACCTTCAATGAAGATAACAGATCTGTACAAGCACCTGAAATATTCCTGCAGACTTTGGAATTTAGGCTTATGGCATAATAGCATTTGCACAATAATTCAATCTAATTGTGTAGGGAAGCTGTAAAACTGCTCCATCTCTGGTGCTTTACTGTGCAGGGGGGGGAAAAAAAAGGGATGCTGTTCCACCTTTTTCGCTGACATCTAATGTTTCAGGTTTTTAAAAATATTGTATAAAGACTGAGATTTATTTCCTAAGATGTTTCATTAATGGTTGTGGCAGGCAGCTGGCCTGAGGTTTGACACACAATAAAATCCATGTCAAGAATATTAAAGATAGTGCAAAAGATAACTATGAATTTACATTCAAACAGGCTTTTGACAAAGCCATTGCAACAGGCTCCTAATCAGGTCTTGAGACCCAGCCTGCCCTCTCTTTAAACCCGTGATCTTGAAAAGGAGCTTTAAATTGGAAATTATTACACATTAAAACCTCAACATGGACCCGATCGAAGCGGATCGATATCTTGCCGAGCACAATAAATCAGCTGCTGCTCTGCGGTTMCTGTTTGCTGAACATATTTAAATTTTCTTGTAACAAATTAATTCCAACATTTTCCCTTGATTGAATTAGGGCGAGTGTTGGAGCTGTCACAAGTATTTCACTGCTTCAGGGAGACAAATTGCTCGTCTGGACATGGGTAACAAGCCAAAGTGTTGAGTCCCTGATAATCTTTCCACTAATTCTCCATTACAGCAAAATGAAGCCATAAATCACGGTGACAGCTGATCGATGCAAACATTGTTTCCGCCGTGATTGCCAGCGCTCCCCGCGGACCCACTGTCCGCTCACCATTCCCGGGAATTACTCCCCGGCCAGGCTCCCCGGCCTCGCTCCCCTGCCACAAGTAACCATCTCATTTCGGGGCTCTCAGCCCACCCCCCAAACTGYGAATATCGACGGCAAGGCCCCGTTTGTTATTTTAAGGCGATCCCTTAAAGCTCGGGAGYGTCCGTCCCGCCATCGCTCTTCCCGCCAAGGGAAAAAAAAATGGGAATTTTAAAGCTCCTGTTGTATAAAATGATTCTGCGGGGTTGCCACGACGTCAGGCTCCAGCCCTGTCGCTTCCCCTTAACTAACTGGTGGCAAGTTGGATGAAATTACTTGACCCTTTATCGAGTTCTGCTAATGCCTTCTAAAAAAGAAATTAAAGGCGCCCGCGGCGCGGCCCCCGGCAGCTCTCCGCGCACATTTAATTCCAGGGAAGATGGATTAAGTAGTTCCCAGGACTAATTCACRCGCTGAGGTGGCTCCGTGGTGTTCCCRGCTCGGGATGAGGRACCTGGGAAGGAACCAGAGAGCCTGGAAAGCTCTGTGTGGGTTYTGARCCCCARTCCAGACTGGGAATGCTGWGCTGAGGTGGGGYTGGAGTGGTGCTCCAAGGTGTTCCCAGCTCAGGATGAGGAACCTGGGAAGGAACCACAGAGCCTGGAAAGCTCTGTGTGGGTTTTGAGCCCCAGTCCAGACTGGGAATGCTGTGCTGAGGTGGGGTTGGAGTGGTGCTCCAAGGGAGGAGGGTTTCGGCACCAAAGGGGAAAGGTGGGGTAAGTGCTCCTAGGAAAGCCCAAATCCCACAAAGGAGCTGTTTGCATGGCTGAGATAATGTAATAAAAGGGATGAAAACAATGGAGAGGTGGTTCCAGGAGAGCTTTAGGGTTGCTGATGGAATGGTTGTCCCCATGTCCCCACTGAGAGCAGCACAAGGACCTCACTCTGCGGTGTGCTTGGACCCCTGACCAGGCAGGGCTGGATGTCACAGCCCTAAACTGTGCCAGCCACCAGGGCACCTCAGCATCCTCAAGAGTAATTAAGGCTGGAAAAGCCCTCTCACCACTGCCCTATGTCCCCAAGTGTCACATCCCCAGGGCTGCTAAACCCCTCCAGGGATGGGGACTCCACCCCTGCCCTGGCACAGGACAACCCCTTTGGTGAAGAAATTTCCCAAATATCCAACCTGAACCTCCTCTGGCACAACCTGAGGCCGGTTCCTTGGTGCTGAGCACAGCAAGCGTGTCCCATGTCCCTGGGGAGGAGCTCCCAGCTGCCTGTGGAGAGGGGGAACAACAAATGTGCACAGAGCAAATTCATCCAGCAGATCCCTGCCGGGGAATAACGAGATATTTCCAAATATTGAGGTTTCAGAGCTGGATTATTTTAGGTACTGACAGTGCTGYGTTATCAGCTCTGGAACTCCCCTGTTGGGAGCAGAGGAGGCACCACCTTCCCCTGGCTGGTTATGGATGAGCAAAAACTGGGAAAGCAGCAAGTGGGTAACAAACTCCATTTCCTCACGTCAAACAYCAGGTGCTTCATCCTGTCAGCCTTGCAGCCTCTCCAATCCCAGCCTGTGYCCCGAGGAATTCCCTGGAGGTGTTTTGTGATCTCCTGCCTGTGGAGAGCCTCTCCCAAGGAGCCAAAATTCACCCCCCTGTGCCCGGCTCGGTCCCAGCCCCCGGTTTTGCTCACACAGGACAGATCCAGGGAGTTGGTGCCGGGATGGTGAGGGAAGGGTGAGGGGGCTCCGGGGCATCCATCGCTGTCCCTGCCAGCCCATCGCAGCCGGGATCAATGCGGGATCGTTAGGGAGGAGGGACACACGCTGGAGGTGACCAGGGACACGGCAAAGGAKAACAAACCCTGCAGGTGACGGAACAGAGAATTTAAGGACAGCTTAAAAAAAAAATTTAAAATAAATAGAGCCACCTCTGCATCGCTTCTGCACCTCCCTTTCTTTTCCACGCTGCAATTCCACTTTGGAAACTCTTTATTATTATTGAAATACGCTTAATTGAGACACGTTTAACTGAGGCTAATTGAAATTCCACTGCCRCGGCAGTAAATCAAAAAAGAGGGGRAAAGATCAGAAAGGATCTTTTCTTGACATTGCTAAACTCCAGCTTGTTCTGCTGTTCCCAAACTGGAGCGCTGCTAATAAAAACCTTTGTTCTTTTGCAATAATTGCGCGTTTTCAAATATTGTTCCTAAGAAAAAGCATCTATTAAAACCAGAGGAACAATCCCAAAGAAATGCCAGTCAAAGCCATTAAGATGTTTTCACTGATGCTCTGCATGTAAATCTGATTTATGTTGGTTTAAACAGTTAAGAAATCCCCGAAATAACTTCATTTATTATTTTATTGCCTGATTAATGGTTCAGAGGAGCTGATTTGTAGCTGAAGTTTTACAGAACTCAAAATTAAAATAAGAGCCTTTTGTAGAAGCGTCCCGTATTTGTTCAATTATGTGTTCAAAACTGCAACAAATATAAAAACTTCAATAAATATATTTTCTTCCAAGGAATGACATGCTGTGGGTTTGCTGTTATTGTTGGGTTTGATGTTTTTGCCTCTAAGGAGGTCAGCAATATGGAAACATAAAGGCCAATTTAATTTGTGCATCTGTGGCTGCCAAGTATTTTAATTCCGACAGCTGTGACTGAAGAGTTAATATTTTACTTGTCAAAATCCAAAAGGAGGCCAGTGAATCACTCTAATTCTCATTAAGAGGCTTCCCCCCAGTAGCACCCTAATTCAAAATAATGAAAGTAGAGACTGAGTGCGATTCTAATGCCAGTTGAGACCTATCTTTTAATATTTCTCTGGTGATGGATTAGGGATCGGGGAAATTCATCTCAGATCATAGAGCCTAATTTAATAAGGGATCATTCCAAGAGTATTGCATTTTATAATAATGTCATTTAATGTGTCGTCTTCCATTTTTACTGTCCCATAYGGATGCTTACACGATGGTGCCACAGGGATAAACTTTTAAAGGACCAGGCTYGTTTTTTCGTCCCGGGCTCCCCTTTAACGAGGAAGTTTATCGAGGAGACTCTCCATTAGCCACATCTGGTAATTGTGGGGTGGTTAAAAGAAGCTTTGGAGGCCACAAGAACGGTGACAAACCCCCCACGCTTTCAAACCCTGGAGCTGGAGGGGAAGGGAGAACATTTAAAAGTACATTAAAACCTGATTTTAGTGCCTAACGCAATTGTGCCACRGCGTGAAAAATGTGGGCACCTGCTTGTTTGAAACACGTGATAATAAAATAATTTTCCCCCTGCAACCACATCTCCATACAACATTTCCCACTTGCTTCCTCAGCGTATTCCCGGGATTATTTAACTAATTTAAATTGCCTCTTTGGGGGGTTTCATGCCTGTTTTCCAACGCTCTTTTCCCCAAAACCACAAAGATTTGCCRGGGCGGCAATTTCCAACAACCATTACGGGATTAGAGGGAATTATTCTGTCTGAATCTTTGGGCCCTAATATTTAATTGAATTTGTGTTTTCTTGGCGTCGCCCATCCAAGGGCAGATTCTGGGTGACTGCCACCCCAAACCTGAGCTGCTCAAGGTCARGGGACAAGCCCAAGCCCCCCAAACACCAACAGCTGGTGATTGCCAGGAGCTGTGAAGCTGCAGCCTGAGCTTCACACAAAGCCTCCAGGAAAAATGGGGCCATAATGAGGAGTTTTGTTCCAAATCCATCGGCGTGATTAAGTCTTTATTTTCAGGTAGCAACTCAAGGGCTCCACTGCAAGGTTTGACAGAATGAGATCAAACGCAGCCGGGCTGAGCAGGGAGAGGCTGAGGGATAAATAACCTGCTGTAAACAATAATCTCATTACAGCCCTTTTGCCAGCGCTGGAATGTGCTGTCTGAAAGGGAACACAATTAATACAAAATGAGGTTTTTCATATTTTCTCTTTCCTCCTGAGGATTTTCACGGTTTTGTTGTCYTCAGAACATTGTAACTCCTGGTATTTCTTGCACTTTTCCTCATGCAGCTCAATTTTTCATTCCTGCCTCRTTGAAATTATCCTTCCTTGGCATTTCTTTTGATTTTCTGCTTTTCTGCTTTGACATTTTGCACTTCTTTTTGAAGTCCCCGTTTGTTTACTGACTCATTTTATTTTCTTCTTTTGCCTCTTCCTTCCATTTTAGTCCACTTCCCCCCAGTCCAGTTCTTTCACTCTTTTTCAGGTTTCATTTCTGAGCTGTACCTTCGCTTAAACCAACGTTTCTAAAACTCTTATTAGAGAAGTTTCGTAGACTGGATTTTTTTCCTTCTCACCGCATTATCTCTTCGTGTGTCAGTGTCTGGTTTGTTAAACTTGTTGCTTTGGATTCAATATCCAAAGTTATCCCCCCRGTAGGAATGTTACAAATGTCCATGTCTGGCATCTGGAACCGCTTTAGGGACTCCTTCGCTTTGCAAGGAGAAAATTATATTTATAACCGGTTCAAATCAGAAAAAAAGGAGCTCTGCTTGCATCTGAAATAATTAAAACTGACTCGTTTATATTAAAGAATTAAAAACAAGCAAACAAAAAGTTAAATAAAAAGGGTTGAGGGATTTTTTGGGKTTTTTTTTAATGAATGCTGCCTGTGTGAGCGACCTTTTTCCATCTCCACTGCTTCTTTTTCCCGTGTCACCTGCACTCCCATCCCTGGAAGTGCTCCAGGCCAGGTTGGACAGGGCTTGGAGCAAGATGGGAGAGTGGAAGGAGCCAGATGGAGTGGATGGAAATCAGGGGGTGTGGATGGKGACTGCAGGAGGGGGGACACCACAAAATCAACCCCTGGGCACTTTTTGGAGCTCCCCTCTGGAAAGGAGATTCCCGAAGGAGGAGGCCCCTCCTGGGGCAGCTGCTTCCAGGGGAGTTAAGCCTGTCCCAGCTGAGCTCAGGGGTTAAGCTGGCCCAGCCCTGTCCCTGCACAGCCATCCCAAAGTGCTATAAATAGAAACATCCCGGTGGGAAAAACGGGACCAGGCGGGAGCAGGGTCTGGSTCAGGAGAGAGGAGAGAGCAGCATCACAAAGCCACCCCCTGCCAAAGCTCATAAACACAGAATGTTTCCAAACTGACTCATTCCTGGCTGTTCATCCCCTCCTTCAGCTCCCCCTCTCTCCTCTCCCTCCCAGCCACGAGTCCATCCAGGAATCCCATCCCTCCCTCCTCCTCCTCCT
>QVAJ01000296.1:307820-325073 GCA_003546035.1 Mixornis gularis
TGCATTTTAAACAAGTGGAGCTTCTCAGTAATGGTTGTGTTTGATTTGAGAAAATAAGAAAACTTGTGCATGTTATAATTATTCTATTTTAGACACATTTTAAACAAGTGGAGCTTCTCAGTAAYGGTTGTTCTTGATTTGAGAAGATAAAAAAACCTCTTGCATATTGTAACTATTCCATTTTAGATGCGTTTTTAAAGTCCAAAAATTGCAGCTTCCCCAGTAATGCCATAAATTCCAAGCTGTCCTACAGCGAGGGAGTACAATGCAAATACGACTTAATAAGATCACAAACTGAATTTCAGCAGAAAAACAACCAAGATTTACATTAAATTAGGAATTTTAAAACCGATTTAGTTTGTTTTACTGAGCATTTGCTTAATAACATTTCGCCTCCTCGCAATCTTTTTAAAGCCAATAATTCGTCTGCGAGGCGCGGGCGCATCCTCCCGTGGAAGAAAAAGATTGGAAGCAACAGCTCTCCCTCTCTTCAACCACACATCTCCAGAGCTGGGAAAGGGAATATTTCAGCTCCACGGAATTTAATAAATCATCCCATTTCCTAATTTGATCATATTAGATGCCGATGTGGAAGGGGAGCAGTTTTCAAATAGCGGCCCCTCATTAATATACATCAGGCTGGGGGAATAGCAGGGAATACTTATGGAGGGATGTCACAGTTCCTGTTCTTTAGTTTACTAAGTGGAACAGGTTGATGTGATCCTGGGTGTTATTTGTCACTGTCTTGCTAAAATGGTTTGGGTCGAGTTATGGAGTCCACGAAGACGGCGGCTGATAAATCAAAAGTGGATTGAGTGGACAGCAGGCAGTGATTGATACCGTGACAGGATATGAGGAAAGGGATCTTGATAGGAGCACGCCCGATATTGAATATGAGAAGGAAAATGGCCCTGGAGTATGGATATTATTCAAGGAAATGAGAATAATAATATCATCTGGAAATTATTGCTGGGTGAAGATTAGGGGAGTTCTTATTAGAATATTCTGCTGCTGCTGTGCCGTGCAGGAGCTCAGCTCCTGCAGAACTCCGGGCTGGAGGGAGCCCTGGGAATATTGGGAGAGTTTCCACTGTGATTGTTCTGCCAGTTCATCACGCACAAAATACTTTGCGGCAGAACTTGCTGCACAAATCTTCTAATTCACGGAGCTTTAAATAGAATTAACCAAAACCCGCTGACCTTTATTCCCTGATTGCATCCAACGCTGTGATTACAGAGCATTCCACTGGAATTGCCTGTGAATATGCAAGTTGGCTTTATTGTCTGCCAAATGGCTTTGGCTTGCCCCATTATGTTAAACTGCAAACTGCTGCCTTAAAATATCTTTAATGCACTTCAACTTAAACGTTGACACAAAACCAGCAAGTGCATCTGTACATATTGAAGAAGAAGTGGGAGAAAAAAAAAAAGATTTTATGGGAAGTAATCCTGCCTGGAGAGCTGATCCTTGGCAATGTGGCTGAAGGAGGTGTTTGATCAGGTTTTACATCTCATTTCTTTACCATTTCTCCAGTCTAATTAATTGATTATTGCAGTGTGTGCAGTTTATTGCATCCGGGGGCAGGGGAGCTGCTGCTTAGGGCTGGCTTTGGGTTAGGCTTGGCTTTGGGGCCATTTTCCCAGTGGTGTGAACTGGAATTAACCTGGGTTCAGCCCTCCCAGCCTGGCAGAATTCTTTGTGTTCAGCAGTTAATTTGTGCCATGTAAAGACAAGTTCCTCAAGTGCAGTGTGAAAAGGGTGATTAAATAACTGATAGTAAAACCCCACTGATTATGATTTTTGTAGGCCTTTGAGAATTTATTTTTTTAGTTCCTCTGGAAATGCCTCCATGGGGGGAGGGATTCTCCAAAGAGAAGCACACAGGGACAGGACTGTGTCCTCTTCATCTGGGAAATTCCTCTGGAAATCTCCATGGGGGAGGGATTCTCCAAAAAGAATCACACAGGGACAGGGCTGTGTCCTCTTCATGTGGGAAATTCCTCTGGAAATGCCTCCTTGGAAGGAATTCTCCAAAGAGAATCACACAGGGACAGGGCCATGTCCTCTTCATCTGGGAAATTCCTCTGGAAATGCCTCCTTGGAAGGAATTCTCCAAAGAGAATCACACAGGGACAGGGCCATGTCCTCTTCATCTGGGAAATTCCTCTGGAAATGCCTCCTTGGAAGGAATTGTCCTAAGGGAATCACACAGGGACAGGGCCATGTCCTCTTCATCTGGGAAATTCCTCTGGAAATGCCTCCTTGGGAGGAATTGTCCTAAGGGAATCACACAGGGACAGGGCTGTGTCCTCTTCATCTGGGAAATTCCTCTGGAAATGCCTCCTTGGGAGGAATTGTCCTAAGGGAATCACACAGGGACAGGGCTGTGTCCTCTTCATCTGGGAAATTCCTCTGGAAATGCCTCCTTGGGAGGAATTGTCCTAAGGGAATCACACAGGGACAGGGCTGTGTCCTCTTCATCTGGGAAATTCCTCTGGAAATGCCTCCTTGGGAGGAATTTTCCAAAGGGAATCACACAGGRACAGGGCTGTGTCCTCTTCATCTGGGAAATTCCTCTGGAAATGCCTCCTTGGGAGGAATTTTCCAAAGGGAATCACACAGGAGTCCTGGCAGAAATCAAGCAGAGCTGTTTAATTAGAACATTGCTTTTGAGATGCCATCCCAAGCCATTCCATGCTTCTGTGGTTTTATTCTTGTCATTAATTCCTGTGATTGCTTAATTTTTTTGCCTGCTTGTAGCCACTGGATTTACTACTCCTTTCAAGTATTGATCTGCAGCTTAGGATATTTTTTTTTTTCTTCTCCCTGTCCTCGCTCCTCAAGTTAACCCACTCAGGTGCAATGATGTGAGGAATCAGTGTAAATATTACATGTTCCTCTCTCTTCTTTTACTGCTGGGAAAGTTTCAAGCCTTTGGTCCATTAGCAAATAGATTTAATTAAGGTACTGCAGGATTTCTTTCATGAAACTTCAAATACAAGCTTGGGGCAGGAAGGTGGAATCGACATTACTGAGTGTGATCCTGCTGATGGTCATGTCAGCTCATGTTTATTTTTCCCCCCAATGAATCCAACCCTGCAGTTTTTTATTTAGGATTTTGTTGCATTCCAGGTTGTATCAGCACCAACCTCTAAAAATACCCTTTTCTTTTTGGTTGTTGTTGTAATAACTGACTTTTTTCCAGAGGAATGCTCAGTTGGTGCTGTCCAGGGAAGGCCCAGAGGTGCAGCAGGAGCAGTGGAGATGTCCTGGAGCACCAGGCACTGCTGAGCTCATTGCCCAGCCTTAATTGACCACTTTGGGAAATTAAACTTCACAAGGCAACGCCCAGGGCCCTCCAGTTATCAATGAGGCCACAGAGCTGCCAGTGACACTTGCTTTGATGCTTTTCATTGGTATAAAACCAAAAAAAGGAGCCTTAAAAAAGGCTCTGTGCTGTTCATTTGGAGCTGAGGCCCGAGCCTGGTTACACACAGAGTTGGTTTTTTGTGCAGGTGTTACCCACACTCCGTGTTTAAAACAGAGCTGCTTATTTCTCTAGAAATAAGAGAAATTTTCTCATTGGAAATAGGTGTCTTTGCAGGTTGTTGGGGCTTTTTTTTTTAGTGCTTCAGTTTTCCTATTTGGAAAAAGAACTCAAGAAGACAAGAAAAAAGTTCCCCCCTTAGTGGGGAATTGCCTTTTTGATTTCAGTGTGTCTGTGTTCTAAACCGCTACGTATTTTAACTTTTTTTTTTTAATTCTCTTTTTTTTTTCCTAATTCTCTTTTTTTTTTTCATCTGCTACCAAAGCTCTGGCCATGAAATAGAATCTGTTTTTTCTTTGCTGCAGAGCTCGTGTTTCTCGAGGCAGCCCTGCAGAAGCAGATGTCTTAAGGGTGCCCTGGTAACCCAAGAGCCTCTTTGCTCTGTGAATTGTTGCTCTTTCCAGGGTTCATTTCTAGGAGTGATTTTCCCACTGTGAAACACAAAATGGTAGAATTTAGTAGAGAAAATTGACTTTTCCTTCCCATCTTTCACTCTTTCTGATTCTGGTAACGTATCCAGGGATACGGAATCTGGTTGAAACGACAAAGGCAAAAAATGTGGATTTCTGCTAAAAAAGTGAGATGGGAAGGTCGTGTTGGATGTGGAGTGATAGAACAAGAGGGAATGGATTCCCCCTGCCAGAGGGCAGGGCTGGATGGGATTTTGGGAAGAAATTCCTGGCTGGGATGGAATTCCCAGAGAAGCTGTGACTGCCTCTGGATCCCTGAAGTGTCCAAGGCCAGGCTGGAGCACCTGGGACAGTGGGAGGTGTCCCTGCCCTGGATGGGGACAGTGGGAGGTGTCCCTGCCATGGATGGGGACAGTGGGAGGTGTCCCTGCCCTGGATGTGGATGAGCTTTAAGGTCCCTCCCGACCCAAACCATTCCCTGATTGTCTCTAGACCTGCATCCATGCCCTGCAATCCTTTGCTGTCAGTTTTTTCCAGGATTCCAGGCGTTGCTCCTTGGCAGGACCTTGCTGTGTGTGGGCAGGGCAGTCACTGCTGCAGGTTTGTAACAAACCTCATCCCATAAAAACCCCGTTTTCCTGTGGGATCCAGGCAGGCAGCTCCCAGCCCCTGTTGGTGCCATTCCCAAAGTGTGCTCTGGCAGTGAGTCCATGACAAATTCATCTGGTTAAAAACTGCTCTCCTGCCACTCCCTGGATGTCTTTTCACCTTTTGTGCTGCTGCTTCTCCTCCCACACCTAAACTCCTGAGTTTTAGATTTTTCCCCAGTTTCCAAAGCAAAACATTGAGGGTCCCAAAAATTCCAGAGCAAGATGTGGAGCTGATAATTCTTCTGCTCCTAATGCAGCTTTATTGGCATCAAACCTCAGCCCTGTCAGAGCCATGGCAAAGCTGCACTTGACTTCAGTGATTCCAGATTTTCCTGAGCTGGGATGTTCTAGGAAGAAAAGGTTCCCAAAAGAAAAAAATGGGATAATTGCAGGCATGTGCAGAGCTTTTGTCCTTTTGCTGCTCAAATGGAGTATGAGGAACTCTCTGAACAAAATATTTAATGTTCAATACGTGGTGATTTTAATAAAAATACGAGAACTTGGATTTGTTTTTGCACAGTGTAACTGAAGACAGGTATTAGGTATATAATGTCCATTTAAAAAACCTAAAATCTAGGAAGATATGGGAATTTATTATCTATAATTGTAACTATAACTAAAATGTGTTGATTGTACTCTTGTAGAATTTTATTTTCAGTCTAAGTTTTCTGCAAAATTCTTAGCAAAGCCCAAAAATCCTGGGATAATCTGTTTCAATGGGAATTTCCTTATCCATAGGTGTTATTGCAAGATATTCTCCAGTTGTGTTTTTTTACTGGATCATATCCATATCTCTTAGGAAGGCAAGCTCTCAGTGGATTTAAAGGGTCAAATAACTGATGTAAATTCTGGTTGTGATTCTGTACCACGGATTTATATCCTAGAAATGAAGGTGAGGCCAGCAGAATGGGTTTATTATTCTTAATTCTGTATAAACTCTTAGGTTATCCATTTTTCTTCCATGGTTTTTGGTTCTCCTCTATGGAAACGTGCAGGGAGAAACTTGAATTGTGATAGAATTTAAATTGATCTGTGGCACAGCACTGGAAATCTGTTCCCAGTCTATATCAAAAAGAGATGCTAAAAGTTTTCCTGTTAAAGCTCTGAGCTTCTTGATTGGAGAATGGGTAAAAAAAAAAAAAGGCAAAGCCTTTTCCTATTTTTCTCCTATATAGTCTTCTTGAAGTTCTTCCAAATTAGATTTTAAATGCCAATTAGGAGGTTGAATATACTAAAATAAAAGCAAATACAACCAAAATGGCCTCACCTTATGGCTAGTTAGGCTTTTTCTCTCAAAAGCAGAACCTTTGCTCTGAGCGTGGCTTTGAGAAAGATATTCAGCTTAATGAACACATTAATTAGAACCATAACTATTTATAAGATAATTAGAAACGAAGCACGGTAAACTGGGCTTTTCCTGCAATTAATGGAGGATTAATTACTGGAGGTAATGAAGTGGATTTTTAAATGCATTAAGGTGAAGTACAGAGATGTGCAAGGCTTTGTGATAGTTGCATAATTATTCCAGGCTGTTTGAGCAGAGCTCGTATGAGCTCGCTAATAAGCATCATTGCATCATTATGTATGCACTTAAAAAGACTTACCACCAAAATGACTGCCTAATTATTTCTAATTGGCAGGACTCTGTGTAGTCATTGAGCTGTTTGTAGCCATTTTAAGGTTCATTTAACTATCCTCGGGGCCATGTGATAGATGGAAAAAAGCTCCCGCTCCGCGCTGGCCTTGGCTGGCGCCGTTAATCAGTTTTGGTGGGCTCCGGTTTGAAATGCATTTGCTCCTGCAGAGGTCAAAACCTGAAGTAGTCCAAGCAAAGTTTGGCTTTTTTGAAGCCACTTGACTGTATTCATTAGCAATTAGTAAAATAATTGTGTCTGTGGCTGTGTTTGGATTTCTGTCGGGCCGGGTGCGCTTTCATCGCCGGCCCTTCTTACGGCGCATTAGCTTCCCGGGAATCCAGACCTTCTTCCCTGAGACCCTTTGAGCAGCTTCAGTGCAGGGCCATATGTTCAGCTGCAGCACCTTTCTTCAGGCATTTGTTCCCTTAAGCAGCTCCCAGCGTTTCACCACCACCAGCAGCAGCTCCCTGGTGGAAGTTTCCACCCTGGGACAAGGCTGTGGGGCTTTGCAGGGACATCTCCCAGGAATCAGGCACTGAGTGTTGAGAGAGGAAGGCAGGAGCAGGCAAATCCTGATGTTTCCCAACGTTTGGGAGCTTGGGTCATCCATTCCCAAGCTGTTGACAGCTCTGATATCCAAGGACGTCTCCCAGCAGCAGGAATAATCCCAAATCTCTGCATTGGGTCAGCATGGGCACCAATAATTCCACTGGGGGAACGTGGCTCCAATAATTCCATGGGGGAAATGTGGCTCCAGTAATTCCATGGGGAAATGTGGCTCCAATTCCATTGTTCCACTGGAATTGTGGTTCCTTTCTCCAAGAGCCCTGTTTGGAGATGGTGGGATCAGTCTGGAGGGGTTTGATCTCCCTGGTGGAAGTTTCCACCCCAGGACAAGGCTGTGGGGCTTTGCAGGGACATCTCCCAGGAATCGGGCACTGAGCGTTGAGAGAGGAAGGCAGGAGCAGGCAAATCCTGATGTTTCCCAACGTTTGGGAGCTTGGGGCATCCATTCCCAAGCTGTTGACAGCTCTGATATTCAAGGATATCTCCCAGCAGCAGGAATAATCCCAAATCTCTGCATTGGGTCAGCATGGGCACCAATAATTCCACTGGGGGAACGTGGCTCCAATAATTCCATGGGGGAAATGTGGCTCCAGTAATTCCACTGGGGAAATGCGGCTCCAATTCCATTGGAAATGTGGCTCCAATTCCATTGTTCCATTGGAATTGTGGTTCCTTTCTCCAAGAGCCCTGTTTGGAGATGGTGGGATCAGTCTGGAGGGGTTTGATGTCCCCCATTCCTGTGGGGTTGGAGGTGACATCCCGTTAGGATCTCTGCTGAGCCCGGGGAGGTTCTCTGGGAGTGTTGGGTCTAATCCCAACCATCTGCAGGGCGCTGTGAGCTACAGGAKCCACTCCTGCAGCTCAGGGAAACCCTGGCAGCAAATTGCAGCCTGAGAAAAAYGGGGTCAGCGTTGCCATTTTGGCCACAAAAAATGGGGTTTGAGCAATCTCATATTAATGCAGAACCCAAACAATTATTGTGGTTCRAGTGTGAGGTTGATTAAAAGGAGTTGTTCGTTAAAAAATCAACCAAAATGKCATTTATTCATGAGATGTTGGGTCAAATGACAGATCTTGGGTCAAGTAACAGGTAAAGGATTAAAGCAAATGAGTTGTGGCAGTGTAAACTAAAATAAAAACAAATCTTTAAGGAAAACTGCGGAATTGTTTTCAATTTTTTAAAAGTTGATTTAATTGTGAGACTTCCCTAAAGGTAATTTTTAGATCATTCTGTAAGTAAATATTCAATACAGAAAAATGATGTAGAATATAAATAGCCTTTCTTTATTAATTAGGAATTTTATTTTATGGAGTCCCATCAGCTACGTGGTGATGGAAATTGTTCTGTAGATTATCAGAACTAAGAAATGCATTTTTAGAGTGAAACTGCAGTTTTAATTACATCCATAAAATATGGAAAATGAGAAGTTAAATTAAATTAAATCAGACTTTCAGTGCAAATGGTACCCAGTTCCTCAGAAGGTGATGGTGAGGGGTGGGAGGTYGGGTTGTTCCTCACCCCTTGGCTGAAAGGAGCTGTTGGAAATGTGAATGTTGTGGGTCAGACAGCAGGAGAAAGCCRGACCTGGAGCGTTCTGGTGACTCCAAAATTCCTGAATTATGGGGAGTTCCCTTGCTTCAGGCAAGTGGAAAGATGGAATTCTCTCAATAATCCACCAAAGTCTTGGCTTTACTCAGAGCATCACTCCCAGTCAGTGGAGCTGGGGAAACAAAACCCGTGGGATTTGTGGTGTGTCCCAGCTGTGGGGCTGAATCCATTGTTGGGAATGGTTTCTGCTGGTCCAGGGATGGTTTCAGCTGGTCCAGGGAATGGTTTCAGCTCATCCAGGAGTGGTTTCAGCTGGTCCAGGGAATGGTGACACCCCCATGTCCCGTGGTCACTCAGAGGACCCTCAGGTTATGGGGAACAGGGAAAGGTTGGCTGGGATGGAGCTCTTTGTCCTCTGCAGCATCCAGGAGTATCCAAACCAGAAATCCCAGAGACTTGGAGCTTGGTCAGCCACAGGAACCAATAAGTGTGGGAGAAAAAGKTGGAGAAACATGAAAAATACCATCAATAAAAAAATAAAAATACCCAGCAGTAACACCTGGGGACTTCAGTGACTCCTGGAGCGGTGTCAGACAAATTTCCCTCAGTTAATAATACATTGTTAACTCAATTTAAATCACACATTTCAGTTCTAAAGTCCCATAATATTCGTATTCCCTCCCCTCCAACATCCCCAGGATGCTGTTAATGGTGTTAATTAACACCTTGGTGGTGTGGATCTTCCCAGAGTTGTGGAAGGTTTGGGGTGACACAACAGGTACTGGTTTCTTTTTGGAATTCCTCAAGTGCCTGGTTTGGGTAAATATTCTCAGTGCTGGGAATAATTCAGTTTTCATTTGAATTCTTGCCTTGAGGTCTGGCCATGGAGGTGAGTGTGGTACATAAGGGCTGCTGCTCTGGAGTCAGGAGCCTGTCACTGTTCCCTGGGTTAGCTGTGGCTCTGTGAGGTACTTTTGTGTTTTAAACAAAAAGCAGAGCTTAGAAGAAAGTTCCAGGAGACCCTTTTTTTCTTTTTTTTTTTTTAAACAAAGCTTAGGTATGTGGAAATCACGTCGTAATTCACCTTTATTCCCCATTTCAATTAGCACTGACTCCAGCCAGTTTGTGCTCAGCATCATCAGTTGATCAGAACAGTCAGAACACATTTGGAAATAYAATAATTAAGTATTTCTGTTGCTTTATGTATTTCTTTTAAAAAAAATCCAGATTTTGTTATTTTTCTCTTTCTGGTGTGATTTATTTGACTAGTGTTTTATGTAACTAGTGCATATTCCATGAGGAAAACACTGGTTTTTAGGATAGTAAATGAAATATTTAGACTTTCCTCCCCGGAGCTTTTAATTTAATTTTAATTAATAAGAATTAGGCTTTGGGAGGGACAGGACAGGGTCAGTAAAGGAGATTTTTGAGGCTGATAAAGGTGGCAGCTCYGTGGTTTTTCAGCAGTCTCCAGGAATGGAGCTGTTCAGTTTTCATCCAGGAGAATATTAAAAGCAGCCCCTGCTCTCCTCTGTCTGCTCCGTGTTTGTTACGTGCAAAATATTTAGAGGGAGATGCATCAGACCTGTATGGAAATGAGAAAATTCTCCCTGTGTTTATATATAGAGCCTGCACTGGAAAATAGCCCCAAAAATCCAAACTCTTTGTGATGTTTTGTTGTCCCTCCACGAGATTTTGAGTGGATGCTGTGGCAAAAACAACCAAAAAAATTTGCTTTTTCTGTGTGTTCCTAAAGCCTTTTCATTACTTAATTTTTAGAGTCTACCTAGAGCAATTTTTATTAAAAACATTAAGTTTATTTTGTTTTTATTTTTGGGAAAACGAGATATTCTAAAAATCTTTCTATATTCACCATAAACCTGTGATGGTAAAAAGTACAGGTGAAATACCTTAATTTTTTTTTACGTGTCATAAAATTTAAACCTCAACCTGCCTGGCTATCACTGAATTAAAGAAAAAAAAAAAACCCAAAAAAAGCCTTTTAAAAAACTGTGAGCACAAAGAATTGGTTCATTTGTTTCACTCAGGAAAAAGTAGAGACACAGCTTTTCATCCAGGTGTTGTTTGCAGCGTGTTCTTTGTGCTCATTATGAACCCAGTCTCAATATTCCCAGTCTTCCAAATTAGATATTTATTTCTAGGAAATGCCTTTATTTCTAGGAAAAGCAGGGGGTTTTATGCCTTTTAAGCAGTGTTGAAGAATGAGGAATATTCAGATTTTTTCTCCCTGTTGTTTCAATTTTAGCTCCGTGCTGGTGACACTTTGAGATCTCAGTTGCCAGTGCTGATGTTGCATGACTTAAATTGGGATTTTTTTGGGTTTTTTGCAGTTTCTGCGAGCAGGTAATGTCCTGGTGTGTAAACTGATTTCAAATATCTGTTTAGGTAATTCCCTTCAGCTGTCTGATACCAATTTGGGGATGTAAGGACTCACAAATATTACAGAATATTTAAGCTCAGGCCATCACTGGGGCCTCAATCTTGGAGGTTTTATGATCCCAAACCCTGAAATATTGAGTTTGTCCCAGCCAGACAGAGGAGCAGTGTTTACCTGTAATTAATCTGAGGCACAGGGGAAGTGAAAAACCTCAGCCTGAAAATCTCTCCTGTCTGTCCCTTTAACATTTTACCATAATATCCGAGGTGTTGTCAAATTTACAACAAATAATTACCCGGGTGGTGATTCCATCTGGAAAATGAATTTGGAGCCTTTTCCCTGGCCCTGGGATCCATCCAGGGCAGATGCAGAGTCACCAGTGCCTGCAGCAGGCAGAARGGAATCAGCTGGGCTGTTGATCCAGAAATAAAGCTGCACCTTTGTTTTTTTTCCAATAGATTCCAGCTGTATGGAGAAGGGAMTAACTGAATGTGTTTGTAAGGATTAATTACAAGGTCTGGTGGSTCTGCTTGCTAATAGAATTTGTTACTTGGTTGTTCCTGTAGAATTCGAGTTTTCCCATTTGTTTTTTGAGAAGATGTAAAGTGTCTTTCTTCCAGGATTGCAACATTTGAACTTTAATTAATTCATTTTTTTTTCCCCTGGTTTGCCTTTTCCTCAGGCTGAGCAGTGCCAGTTCTGGGATTTGGCTGGGAGAGGAAGGAATTTCCTTGCTGGTGTCTTTGTGTGACACTTGAAAAACTGTTCTGCTTTTGCCTCACCTGGTGCTTTAAACTTTTTGTATGACCAGAAGACAAGTTGGGTGTTCTCAACTCAATTGAGTCTTTTTTTTGTTTTGTTTTCGGGTGATTGGAATAATATTTACTTCAATAAATCAACCTTAATTTTGGTTTTGTGTGGAAATTTCTAGCTAACGGACCTGCAGCTGGGTATTGCACACATTTTTTTGGGTGTGGGGGGGGTTTTGCCCTTGAGCTCCAAGACTGCTTTGAATGAGAAAGGACAAGGAATGGGAGGGACTTTGGGCTGTTTATTTAATAGGGAAATGCACCAATTTTTGTATTGACTTCTGTTTCTTTATTATTTTATTCCCTGAAGATTATTAGAATTAGATTCCAGATTTTTCTGCTCAGTCCTGACGTGGCTACAGGAATGTAGGCTTAGGAAAAGGTCCTGCTTTGGGATCCACTCTGAGAAGATGTGAGGGAAATTCCTGTCAGGTAAAACCAGATGGGTTCTTATCYGATGATCTTAATTGGAGGTTGAATTTTAGGAAGGAGTCTTTACAAGGATTGACAAGGGAAATAAATGCTTTATCTCCCAGCTTGGACAGCAGCAGTTTAACCCATGATTTATCTCTCAGGTAACCCTCAGGGAAGTCTATTTTTGGTTTTAGGTGTTCATTGAGGTGCTCCTGCAGCTGGCAGGGCCTGGCTGGCTCCTSTCCCATCTCTCATTCCTCGGGCAGGGAATTGTGCCTGGATTCCATGGGAAGCAGGTTCTGAGCACGGCACTGCTCCTTAAAGTTCCTTAACTGTGTCTGGAACTTTGTGTTCCAAATTTAAATGTGTTTGGGGTGGGTTCTCCTCCTCCCAGCTGCTGCTCTCCTCTGGGTTTCCAGCACCTCAGTGGGGGTCACGCTGGATGTGGAGTCATCCCAGGGACTCCTTGTGGGATGATCAAAGCATTGGGGCAGAGGAGACACCTTCATCCCCCTCAGAATTCAGAGCTGGAGTTTCTCCAGGGGTCTGGAGGGCTTCTCCAGGGGTCAGGAGGGCTTCTCCAGGGGTCAGGAGGGCTTCTCCAGGGGTCTGGAGGGCTTCTCCAGGGGTCTGGAGGGCTTCTCCAGGGGTCTGGAGGGCTTCTCCAGGGGTCTGGAGGGCTTCTCCAGGGGTCTGRAGGGCTTCTCCAGGGGTCTGGAGAGCYCCATTTGTGTCAAACCCAGCTCTTTAGAATTCCAGGAGTGTCTCATCCGTGGGTTCTTCTCTCCAGCAGCATTCCTGTGCTCTCCCTGCAGCCTCTCCAGTAACTGCAGCTCTTCACAATTCCAGTTGTGGGAATTTCACCTCCTGCAGTGTTTGACCATGGAGTTACCATCGTTCCTAGGTGAAGAGTTGCTGGGCTGGGTTGGTGCTGGTGTTTGGTGGATCCATTTCCTCAGCTCTGCTTTTGGCAGGGTTTGCCACACMAAGAGRTACCAGCAAGGAAATTCCTTCCTYTCCCAGCCARATCCCAGAACTGGCACTGCTCAGGCTGAGGGAAAAAATGGGCTGAATGAAAGTTTAAATGTTGCAGTCCTGGAGGAAAGACATTTTACATCATCTCCAAGAAGGTTCATGGTTGGCCCAGTTCTTGTTTTTATTTCATCTTGCTTTTCTCTGGCRCTGTGGATGATAATATTTTAAATCTTCAGTATTCCCTTGTTCTGAAATATGTTTTGTCACTTACCAGCTATCCAAACTGCTGGTTTGAAACAACTTTTTCCTCTTAGCATCAGATTCATTTCAGGTTTAAACTCTGRCTCTGCTGCTGCCTAGTTTTGTTATCACTCACCTTATATTGAGCAGTAAATTTAAAAAAAGCASTATTATCACACATATTCTCTATATTTAACTTCCTCAGAGACATGCATTTTAAAATTGCAAACTAATAACGACCTGCAATGTTTTATAGAGGCAGCTAACTTTGCCTTCTATRCACACATTTAATAATTTCTGCAGCCTGAATGACTGCAACTGATACCTGAAATTATTTTACCTTTCCAATAACTCCTGCCATGATTTTTTTTAATTTTTTTTTTTTCCTGGTGGTGAAGCTGAGTTAAACAAGGAACTTTTCTCTTAATGTGCTTTGAAAGAGAACATGGCATTTTGCTGCAATGACCTGTGTGTTTGCACTCTGCCTTTATTACCAATCTCGGCGTCCAGGCTTGATGCAGCGCAGTCGTTCCATTGTTCTGGCCCAGCCCTTGGATTTATGGCTCAAGTATTAAACAGCCCTGAGCTTGTTGGCTTTTGTTTGTGGCCATCGAGCTAAAAATAATCTAATAAGGCTTGTGTCAGGTGAGAGATGCTTAGAGGAGTTCCAGGGGAGAAGTTGACGTCYCAGCACCGTTCTTTGCAGTGGGGGTTGCTGTTTGCCAAGAAAACAGATTATTTTTGCCAAAACTGACCTTCCCTGCAAGAGCTCAAAGAGATGAAAACAAACCCCGTCTTGGTTTTGGGCTCTAATTCCTCTTTCCATTTAAAAAAAAAAGTCTCCCTTTTGCAGTTGTAACCTTTTGAAGAGATTAGATTGGACCTCTAAGATAGAGTTCAGTGCTTTAGTGCAATGTAATTGGGGAAATACTAAACGCCGCTGACCTCATTTCCTTTAGAACAATGAGAATTAATAGTTGCACGTTTTATTAGGCTGATATTCCAGATGTAGTGTACATTTAATTAAGTGTAGTTTCCTTTTGGTTATGGTATGTGGYTCTGCTTTTTGTCGCAAATTCTTTCTAGTTTTACAGTTTTCCACATGTTTTCTTTCACCGTTTATGATTTTTTTTTCAAAGCGGGGCTATAAGGATTTAAATCACTTTAGCATGCAGCAAAACAGTTCCCATTCAAACAATAAACGCCATTTTAAAAAGCCTTTAGATCTTCTGTCACTTCATAAATATAAATGTATAAAAACATTATGCAGTTGTAGTGCCCACCTGCTAATTAAATGCAGATTTCCTCAAACTTGTTTTAAAATCCGCTTATTTGTTTCAACTCGGTCTCTGCTCGGAATACATATGGCCCTTGTGAAACTAATTATGCTTATGGAGCAGCTGTTAAATTTAGTGCAACTAATTTTATCCAATATTTTACATTTTAATTGATTACCTGTGAAGAAATTAGCAAATTAACACTTATTGTGCAGTAACTGAATGGGCTTTTATGGAGACTTTCAATTTTTTTTTTACAAGCGGCCCGAGCGCTGATGGAATAAAGGCGTTTTCTCAGGGTTTGAGATGGGGAAGTCATGGGTGAGCCTTGATTATCTGGTGTGAGAATTTCGGGATCCCGAGTGATGCCAGGCATCTGCGTGCTCTGCAACCCGGACATGAAAAGCAGATTGGAAAGTAATGGCTTTTCACAGAATTTTGGGAACATATGGGCTTATCTGGATCTAAGAACTCTTTGAAGATCTTTGAACTTGACTAAATGACTTAACCTTTGGCATGGTGGGTGGGTGGTGGTTGGGGGGGAAGGGGATCCATGCTGGAAATCTCCTCCCCAGCTTCATTTTTTGGGGGGTTTTTGGGTTGTTTTTTTTTTCCCCTCTGGTAGTTCCGTAATTTGAACATTTGGGATCTTGTTTTAATAGGACTAATTGTGATTCTTGTCATTTTTCAACAGCAGATAAAATAGAAAATCTGTCTTCTCTGCCAGATCTGGGGACTTTTGTTGTGGTTTGGTGGTGAGCTGGGGACACAGATGACTTTTGAGAACTCCATTTCAGGAAGTTTTATCTTGATTTCCTGTCCTGTAGATCTTGCAAGGTACTTTATTAGGAATTAACAATAKAGAGACTCTCTTCCTAGGGCTATGGAGTGATGGGACAAGTGGGAATGGCCTAAAGCTGATGGAGGAGAGATTTAGATGGGATTTTGGGAAGAAATTAATCCCTGTGAGRGTGRTGGGACACCTTCCACTATCCCAGGGAGCTCCAATCCCTGTCCAGCYTGGCCTTGGACACTGCCAGGGATGGGGAAATTGGATGCAATAACTCTTTGAATTGTTAAATTCCTGTATATAAATGTCACCTGCCACCCGTTCTGCACAGACATGGGAATGAGCAGAAATCCAGGAATTGAGCATCCAGCCTACCTGAACTGGAATTGTTGTTTGCACCTGCAAAAGGTAGAAGTGAACTCCAGATTTGAGCTGAGAAACTGAAGTTCTTTGGCAATAAATATTTTAGATTCCTCATTTATTCGTGGTGGGAGGACCRTGCCCTGAAATGAGGAGAGGCCCTGCATCAATTAAAGGTGATTTGTGTTGCCACAAGGGTTTGTTTGTTTGTTTGGTTTGTTGTTTGGGKTTTTTTTCTGTTTTGGACTTACCTGCAGAGTTCTGAGAAATCAGGGTTACCTGGGAATAGTGGATTTAGGGCAGTTTGTATCATCAAACATCATCATGATGTTTGTAAAAACAGCGCGTCTGTGCCAAGCAAAAATTAGATTTAATATCCAGAATGCTCTTCCAAGTCTTCCTCTCCCTGAGGAGTCAGGATGGATGGATGGACACTTTTACAATTGTGACGACACGCTAAAAATCCATTTTGAGGCAGCAAATGTTCTCCAGTTGATAATGCAGCGCTGCAGGGGTAATTTGATCTATTTATTAGTGCTAATAGAGTGACCAGGATGGGAGAGCTGCTGTTGGGAGGTACCAGCTGCTGAAACAGGAACCCAGCCCTGACCTCTGGAGCTGCTCCTGGCAGGAATAGGGACCTGAACTCCCATGTGCTGGACACATTCCAGCAGTGTAATTTATTGCCTCATCTGGATGGAGGATTTGCTTTTGCTCAGTCTGTTGTTGAGTTTTATTAAGCAGTTGTTGTTTCACAAAAGGAGGGATTTTTTTTTTTCTGTGTGATTTGGCTTTTAAAGGCCTTGGGAGTTTTGCAYTCCAAGAGGTGCTAAAGAAACTTTTTATGCTGTTTTAAAACTTTCCCCATTTCCCTCAGTACTCAGTGAAGCTTTCCCATGATGTGCCATCAGAACTTTCATGGKGATCGTGGAATTGTAGAATTGTGGGATGGTTTGGGTTGGGAGGGACCTTCAAGCCCATCTCATTCCATCCTCTGCCCTGGGAAGGGACACATTTCCAGAGGCGTGGGTGCTCAGGGAAGAGAAACCAAGGAAAACTGACTTCTCCTAAATATCCCTTCTCCACTCAGGTAGCATTGATCCGTGATAAATTATTAAATAAAATTTAGAAAATCTACGAGAAATTCAGGAGTAATGAAAGCATTTTGGACACACAGAGAACCAGTCCTAATCCTTCTTGATCTTTTTTCCCCATTTTGTTAATGGATGAATCCTACGTTGTGTGTTTTAAGTTATTTTGCATCTCTTTTCAGAGCAGGCGTAATGTTTTCTTTTTCACTTCTTGTGCTAAATTTTCAGTTCAAAGGTATTAAATTGTGAAGTGTGTTACATTATGAAACGTATTTTAAAATGTATTAAAAGTAAGCAAATAAATTATTAAAATAAATTATTAATACTATAAATGCATTTATAATAATAATAATCACATTTAATAATGTATTTTACATACATTAATATAATTTCACAACTGCAGCAAGGCTGAGGTGCAGTGCTGATGATGAAATTTTGTAACAGTGGAAGTAGGGCAGTAAGATCTGAGAYTTTTCACTCTAGACCTTTACAGCATTTAAAAAAGTGTTTGTATTCAAGGCTGATCCCAGACCCAGCAG
>QVAJ01000296.1:350251-378447 GCA_003546035.1 Mixornis gularis
ATATCTGAGTAATCCCTGCTGCTCCACAGAGCTGTTAAAAACCTCGTGTGTCACGTTGGGCAGAATTGCTTTCCTCTCGTTGCTTCCTGTTTTGGGAATCACTTGGGAAGGATTTGGAGGTACAAATATCTCCTTGGAGTGCCAGGGGGATGGAGAGGGTGGACATCCTGGTGGGCTGGAAAGGATGGAAATCTTAGTGGGGTGGAGATCCTGGTGGGATGGAGAGATGGAGATCCTGGTGGGATGGAGATCCTGGTGGGATGGAGATCCTGGTGGGGTGGAAAGGGTGGAGATGTTGGTGGGGTGGAAAGGATGGAGATCCTGGTGGGATGGTGATCCTGGTGGGGTGGAAAGGGTGGAGATGCTGGTGAGATGGAAAGGATGGAGATCCTGATGGGGTGGAAAGGGTGGAGATGCTGGTGAGATGGAAAGGATGGAGATCCTGGTGGGGTGGAGATCCTCGTGGGATGGAGAGGATGGAGATCCTGCTGGGATGGATAAGATGGGATCCTGGTGGGGTGGAAAGGATGGAGATCCTGGTGGAGTGAAGATCCTGGTGAGATGGATCTCCTGGCCCAGTTCTCAGGAGCTCCCCCTTTCCAAAGGTGCCCTGTGAAATGTGTTGGGAATCATCAAAYGGGATAAAGAGTGGAGTTCTCAGAAAATCCACCTTGTTTGCTGCTTCCAGGGGTGTCTCACCTGCAGGTTGAATCCCTTCAATAAATTTTAGGAAGCTGCTCCCCTCCTGACAGGTTGACCATGGCTGGGGTTTGTTGTAAACTGGAGTTTTTGCCACAGCAGGAGCTGCAGGGCTGATTTAGAACAACAAAATTGGGAAGGAAGAGGCTCTGTGGGCTTGGGGAGGTGGGAAGCAGGAAGAGTTCAGTGGTGTTCAGGGTTTCTCTGGAATTGGGGCAGAAGGCACTGGAAATATCCCCTGKGGAATGATGATGCCTGAAGTGCCTCATGGGTTACCTCACAATAATTTGGAATAAAATCATGTCTTTGTTAAATAAATTGGCTGCTTTGTATTTAGAATCCCAGAACTGGGCAGGAAGGGACCTTAAAGATCCCTTGGAAGGGACCTTAAAGATCTCATTCCAGGCCCTACCATGGACAGGGAACATTKCCCTGAATGATCTGTCAAAAACCTCCAGATCTGAGACTTCTTTCCCTTTTTCCTTTGATCTTAKAAAATCTGTCCTGGGAATGGGAGCTCAAGGAAACAAACTGTTTCCCAAGGCACCCACAGGTAGGAATATTTGTGCTGGAAATTTCCATACCTCAACATTATGTTCGTAAAGACTTTCTGGACTCCAGTAAATTATAGGAATATTCCTCCAAAGATTTAAGCCACATGATTCTAGCTCTAGAGCTTTAATACCTGTGTCTCCAAATGCTCTTAAGAGGTTTTTTCCCACCTGAAGAGTCTTTATCTTGATTTTATAATCAGTTATTGAATCCCTTCTATAAGAAAAGGGTGGTTTACAATTTGGGATTTAAAAGAGTCTGGACTGGCAGGACACAGGGAATGGCTTCGAACTGAAAGGAGCAGGTTTAGATGGAATACTGGGAAGGAATTCCTGGCTGGGAGGGTGGGCAGGCCCTGGATCCCTGGCAGTGTCWCAGGCCAGGGCTTGGAGCCCCTGGGACAGTGGSAGTTGTCCCTGCCCATGGCAGAGGTGGGGCTGGATGTGCTTTCAGGTCCACACCTTTGATCTGATCAGCCAAAAAATCCCCAAACCCCAACCAAGAACCCTTCGCCTTTCTTTAATATTTGATCAAGCATTTATTTTTATTAAATGCCAGTATTTATTTCCTGGCTGTCACTGGGTTTTCCAGAGAGTTTGGTGGCAGTGCTGGYCCCTCACTCCTCGCTGCTCTCCGCATTTCTCACCCGTGGTGTCACAGCTCTGTGGTCCTCTGGTGGCCACAGGACAGTGATGCCTGACAGAGTCCTTGGCTCCCTAACGAGCTGTAAACCAAGCAGCTGATTATTTGTGTTCACAAACAATTAATTAACGCTCTTAATGTGAGTAATTATGTTTATCTTGCTGCCCTGGCAAAATTCCATGCTGGTCAATTACGCTCTGCAGGCTTGAACTGTCTCTTCTGTCTCTCTTGAATTGTGCCTGTTGTCCCCTTCTGAGAGGAAGGGCGTGAAGGTGGGGGGGGAGAGGTTTTCCACCCATGGCCAAAGTGACATTTGTGAGCAGGGACATTCCAAATTCCCCTTGGGATAGGCTGGAGAACCATTGAGCCTCCAGCTGGAGGCACCAGCTTGGAATGTGGTTTTTTGAGGAGCTGTGCTGGCTCTGGCTGTGTCCCCTGCTGGGAGGGGACCCCCAGTGTCCCCAACTCATCAGGTGTCAGTGGCTGATGGCCCCTTTGGCTGATGGTTGGCATCCCAACCATTCCCCTTGCTCAGCAGCCTGGCCCTTGGAAACATTTCCAGCTCCTYCAGGAGCTCTGGATCGGGTTCAGATCAGGTAATCACACTGCASAAGATCAATGGCTTATGAATATCCRTGGAAAAATGCATCGTGTTTGGCTCTGCTGGCCTACAGGGATGAGATSCAGGCTGCTCCTGCAGAGGGGCTCCGTGGATCCGGAGGATTTGTGGAGAACTCTCTGCCCTGAAATTTGTATTAAATCCACGTGCTCACGGCACTTTTAGTCGTTCTAAGGTTTYGCTGCTGTTGGTTGCAGATGCGAATCAAACAACAGCACAATCAAACCTTTAGAGGCAGAACGTTCTCACGGCAGAATATTCAAAGGCTTTGCAGCAGTTTGTTGTTCCAACAGCGACAAATTTTGTGGGAACTTTGTGAGAGAAGCGAGTTCTGCCCTGTCACTTCCCATTACCAGCGGGCTCTGAAACCAGAGCCGCTCCACATAAAACAACACTTTAATGTCTCCGTGTCTTTATTAAAGAGTAAMCTGTGATCACTCTCATTTAGCACCGAGGCAGAGGTGCCTCCCCCGCCCTTGGCTGCTTTGGGGACCCCGTGATCTTTCCTCCCCGTGACCTTTGTGCCTTCATTTTGCTTTCCCTTCGTCACCCCACTCACATTTACCCCGTAAACTCGTTTTTCCTCCCGTTCTCCGCTGTAAATTCRGGAAGGCCGATGGGAGCATCCCCGATCCCCGCTCTGCAGGCTGATCTCGGTGATCAGCTGAAGCAAATAAATAACGCTGTAAAATATCAAGAGTGTGATTTTCTCTGGCATCTGCATAAAACCCCCGGCACGTGCGGGTGTTGTTTCCAATCGCGCCGGCGGTTTGTTCGCAATTCCCGTAATTTGATCGTGCCTGATGAAAAGCTGACAAGATTTCCACAGCGCCCCATTAGATGAAAGCAGCATGAAACCAGAGGTTAATCTGCAAACAGATTTTCCTGCTTATTACTCTAATGATTCCATCAGATTTGATGTAGCAGGCTGCGAGGCGTCTCTCGGCAGCAACAGTGTGCTCGGGGTTTGATCTCGGTGCTCATTAAATGATGGAGTAATTTGGGTGACCTCTGCCCAGGTGCACAGCTCCTCATAATTGCACGGCATTCTGATGGGGAAATTACTGGCAGAGAACCCCGAGTATTCATCCYGCTTTCCGAGCGGGGGGGAAAAGAGGGAAAAAAAAAAAAAGAAAAACTTAACAAAAGAAATATTGCATTAATTTTCAAATGATGATATTACATTTAGTGCCTGGGCCCCATATATCAAAAYCCGAGAACTGCTCAGTTACTCGCTGCTCTTAATCTTAATGGTATCTGTGGATGTCAAGGGCATGGAGGAAATTAAATCGGAAAGTGCAGATAGACCTAAGAAGACATTATCTCTTGATGATTGCAGTTTTGATAGGTATTTCAGTGAATTTCATTTTCGCAGAATGGTGGAAGATGAGTTAGCCACCAGATTTTCTCATTTTTCTTGCCCGTGATTTATGTGAGTTGAGTATAAAACTTTTTATGGGAGTGCAGTTACGGCGGATGAGAGGTAAATTAATGCGCCGGGTTTCCATCTCGGCCCCGCGCGCGATTGTCAGAGCTGTACATACGTAATGGGGCCCATCATTATTCAGGGTTGTTTACATTCAAAATATGTAATGAAATCTGTTCAGAATAATGAGGGAAATAAAAGTTTAGAAAATTGTAAAGGTCATGAAGTTTGAGAAATGATGCAATGCTCCCAAAATAACATTTAGGCAATATAAATTACATTATTATGCACCAACTCTGCCTTATAGAGACATGAAGATAAAGTGCTTTCGACGAGTAAAATGCTGTTAGTGCTCTCTGAAGTATGAGAATGTGTAAAATGTTTCTGATTTCATATTCTGGTTTTGTGCATATTGTGGAAAAACATATAAAGGAACTTTATGGAGGGCAGTGGCTGCTTCGCTATCCCCAAGTTTAAATGCGTTTCCTGGGAGGGTTTTCTCCAGCAAACAAACACTTTGGCAGAGGTGTAATTGATTTTTAATCTAATTATCGAGGCCACCGGCAAATTCATCTTTTTAGGGGGTTCTTTCTCCTCTTCTTTTGGGGATTTTGCATGGGGGATCCTTGATTTGAATGTATTTTATTGCAGCTACTGAAGAGGGATCTTGGCACAATACTGAGATGAAGCATAAATTTGCCCAACTCTCTGTGGTCTGCGCCTAAAATACAAATCTCTGCACCCTGATTTTATGCAGGTGCTCCTCAGAATAATTATGTTCTGCCCTGCACATTTTATATTGTGTTTATTTGTCAGAAGCTGCAGCCAAAARCGTGAAACACGAGTCGTTTTTGGGAAAGTTAAACCAGCAAATCTCTGACAGCCCAAAAAACCAGTGCASAGGGGGTGAGTTGATCATTAAACCTGAGAGCAAAGAGAAAATGCACTTTTATTCAAAGTATGTAATCTTGGTTAAGTTCAGGTTAATTCCTGTATGATTGGGCATGATTTGGGGTGGATTATCAGATTATTTTGAAACTTGTGATATTTGAGATGYTTTTCATTTTCAAATATTTTTTTCTATTATTTTTCAATTGCTGCATTTCAATGCAGAGATTCCAAAGGGGATGGGATTCCCTTTTTCTGGAAAATTCTAATTTATTTAGAGAAAACTCCTCTCTTAGTGAAAAAAATAAAGCAGTAGTTCAATTATTAACTACTTCTTTTGTTAATTAATTCCTGTTACCTGTTGGTTGTGCTCCTGTTTTTCCAGCCAGTCCAGCCTTGGCTGGAGCTGTTTCCAAAGCAGTTTATTAAAAAGTGTTAATTAAAAATGTTCATTTCTGAACCTGCATTTATCTGCTGCTATTTTTATATTCCCCCACRACTTTGTTGCAACATAATGCAGCAGAAATTTGAAACGGTGATAAAAGACTAAAAATCCATATTTAAGAGTTAAATATTAATAATTTTATAATTTTTGTAAGCTGTGGGCATCATTCTACCTCTGATTTTTAAAGGTTAAATGAAGAAAGAGACGAATTTATAGAATAATAACCAGATGATGTTGATACAAAAATCTCTGTTCTGTCAGCTCTTTATCGGAGTGTTGAATTTTTTGGTGCTTGTGGCTGTATTTCCATGCAAATGTAAATCTAAGGGATGATATTCCAGGCTGCAAGGAAATAAACAGAGGGGAGGTGATTTTTTAGCCTTTAGTGCAATATAATCCATATTTCCTCTCTTACTAAAGARCCCACACGGAGTTTTATGGCTGTGCAAGTTTAACACTTCCAGGAATTTTTCCCTTTTAAAAAGACCTGGATTTACCGATTTTTTTTTTTTTAAAAAATCTTCTTTACAGCTCTCCCTATTTCTGCTGAGTGTTTAATCCATTTTGCTGTATCCACTCCCAGTAGGAAGGCTTTTTTCCTTGCTTTTTTTCTCAGGAATATTCACTGAAATGAAGACATTGTTGTGTTTTCTGGTCCTTTTAGAGGAGCCCTTGCTGCAAAAACCGCTTTGAATCCCAAAAATCCCATCCGTGAGCCACAGCCATTCCCTCCTGCCTTTGATTGGCTTCCAGCAATCCATTGGTGCTTGTTCCTCCCAAATTTTGGGTTGGTTTTAGTGGAAACAAAGTGGGATTTTTGCCCCCACTTGGTGTTCCAGGGTTCTCTGGAGATCCTGGGTTAAAACCCGCCTTGCTCCGTGAAGTGATTCCTTGTAAAGCTGAAGGAAATGTAAAATCCACAATTRAAGTTGACAAATCCAAATGTTTTAGTGGCAGTTTGTGTCATGGATGAGAGGAGGGAGAGGATTCGGSGAATCCTCAGCTTTCAGGTCGAAGTGCTGCTGATATTTTGGGGACAGTTTAAGGTGTTTGATCCCAAATTTGTGTGAGAATTCCATCTTACGGAAAGCTCGGAGTCTTAATATCCTTTGGTGTTTTAGCAGGAAATTTGGATTTTCCATTTTCCATTTGGATTTTTCCACCAACTGAATTTCCATTCAGTTGTTTAGAGCTGGGATTTTACAGTTCTGCCTCATTTAATTCCTCACTGGGCTCTGAATTTCAGACTTGGGCGTTATCATTGTTGTCTCTCTCCTTCCCAGTTTTGCTAAATYGGGAATCTTGGAGGAGGAGAACTCTGGGAAAGTTTTCCATCCTTTCTGTCAAGGTTCAGATGGTTTTTCCTGGCTCTGGCTGGAGGAACCACRTTCCATAGCCAGGTTTTCCCTTCACTGTGGTGTTGGTGTCTAATTAAGCTGGACTCTTTCCTTCCTCRTTGGTCATATTTTCTGGAGCCTTTGCATAAATTAAAATTTGGTGTTTTTCTGCCAATTTTTTTTGGTTAATGATTTCCCTTTCCTAATTAGTCCATCCCTGACGCTGGATTCTTTATTTCTGTGGAGGTACCAAGAACATCTGTGCATTCCATGGGCAGAAATTGCCATTATTCCACGTTTTACCTGATTTTTCTCCACTTGTAATTCACTTTGATAAATTTAAGATGGTTTTTTTGGGAGCAGATGGATGTGGATCCAATCAGGACACTCCTGCCACAGCCTATTCCTGAGTGTTGTTGCTGATTAATTGTATCAGAGGRAAAACTCAGACATAAATATAATTTTCCCATCCAATCTTTTCAGCTAATTTATGTCTGGAAATGCAGGGGTTTAATTCAAATAGTGCCAGATGTGCTTATTATATTTCTGTGCTATTAATTCAGATTAGGGATTCTTCTCTGGGATTTTATTTTTATGTTTTTAGTGTGAAAACCGTTCCTTTGTCAATCTGGAATTTGCCACCCTCAAAGACTTCCGTAAGGAAAAGATGACAACAGCAAGTTCACCATCTCCTTTGGTTTGATTTTTATTTTAGTGTTTTATTCTCCTGTGAAGTGTTGTCTTACACAAATAAGTATTTATAGTTTCTTTGGTAATTATTGTTTTTAATCATCCGAAGAGGAGTAAATGGCAGGAAAGGAATCCAGCATTCCTGTGCTAAACCTGTCCCACAGCCTTTCCCAGAATTTGATCCAACTCTGTTTAAAAGCAGCCCGGGTTTAGGCTCCTTTGTTGCTCTCTCCTGTTGGGATTTGCTGGAAGTGGGATGGAAAATATTCCAGGTGAAGGCAGCCCCTGACTTAGGGAATAAACTCAAATGTGATTTTAGGTGTATCCCCTCTGTTTGATTTCTTCCTTGGCTCTTCCCATCGCTGACACTTGAGCTCTCCTTTTTGCTGCCCACAACCCCAAACTGGRGGTTTCCTGAATTTTTTGGGAATGCAGCGAAGTTCTCCCAGTGGGAATTGCATTTATCCCACTCCAGGCTGCTGTTACCACTCCAGCAGGTCAGACCTGTCCATCTCCTGTGTCCCAAAAACCTGGAGTTTTGTGTAAATGGGCTGGGATTGTCATTCAGCATCGTTGCCACTGCAGCTGGAGCACCATTCCAGTCTCAGGGGAGCAGGAGCAGCCAGGGATTCCTGAGAGAGGTGGGATTTCATTGTTCACTGCCTGGCTCCTGGTTTCCTTGTCTCACACAGGGCTTGGGTCACAACCTTTGGCACTGCCATGGAATCTCCAGCTGGTCCTTCCGTGGTGTTTCCGTGTGTGTGAGGGGTGTGGAACAGGCTCGTGTGGTGTGGCTGTTTCTCCAGGGCTGTCACCACTTCCCTGGGTGGGATTTGGCAGTCCCTAGATGGGATTTATTTTCTTTTTCCTTTCCTCCCTCCACGTGAATTCCCTCCCTGTCACACCAGAACTCCTGGATTTATCCCTGCTCAACAATTCCCTTCATCCCAACCAACCACAACCTCTCTCAGGCCTTATTCCACTGAGGAAACCTCTCTTTTACTTCCACTTGGGAATTTCTCTGCCATTCTCAGCYTTGCCAGCTTTTCTTTTTCCAGGAATTTGTTCCAAACATTTGCTGTAGGTTTCTGACCCGCTTTGGAATTRTTCCCAGTGGTTTTGGGTAGCCACCTCCTCAGACAACTGGGGAATGTGTGTTTTATTCACTCTTTTTCTTGTTACTCTTCTCCTTAACCTTTCTTTGAGCTCATCAGGCGTTGGGAAAGGTCGGATAAATGTCCCCAGGAAAGGGATGAGAGGCTGCAGTTAAAGCAGGAGGATGGATTTGTGCTCTGATGTGGAGTTACTTAATTAGTGTTTATTTACTTGGGTATTGTTTGGATTTTGCTTTTAAACTGGGGTTTTACCACCTGCACTTGCATCCAGAAGAATTTGAACTCCAGAGAAATGACAGGAGAAGATCCACAGTGGATCCAACCACRGCTCCATTTCCAATTTTCACCTGTTTTTAAACTAGGAGTTTGATTATATTCATGAAACTGGTTTGATATCCCACATCCACCACAGCTCACTTTCCATTTCCAATTTTTCACCTGTTTTTTAGTTAGGAGTTGGATTATTTTCATGAGGCTGGTTTGATATCCCACATCCTCTCTGCAAGTCGAACATGGAATTTTAGTTTCAGGTAGGAGGTTTTCCTGGGAATGTCGTGGACTGGGTTTGTCATTATCAAATGCAAAGAGAAAAGATTTGTGTAAAAATCCCCCAAAACTGATCACCGTCACCAGAAGTTTGTTGGGCTTTTATCCAGATGTTTTAAGACAGAAAAGCCCTGTAGGTGAATTTTACCCCAGCAGTGTCAGGGATGAGCAGGAGGGGTGGGACCTGTCCAGTTTTAGCACATACCAGACATTTTCCATATGAAATTCCATCATGATGAAAATTCAGGAAGGCAAYATTCCACCTCAGAATGCTGCAGCATCATGAACTGCTGGAATCCTGGGATAAAAGTTTTCCAGGGCTGCCAAGAGCCACGTGCTCTGCTCCACAATATTCCCASTGCCTGCATCCAGCAGGAACTTTGACTCTGTTTATAAACTTCATGTTTCTCAAATTTTTTTCCCTCAATGTTCTCAAGTTTTCACTTTAACATTGTTTCCTCTGTCAAGCACGTTCACCATTCATCCCAAATTGTAGGAGTAATTTCAAAAATGCATTTTACAGCTGAATTAAAGTGTTTGTTCTAACCTGTTCATTAATTGAGAAGCTGAGTTTGCCTTGAAACGGAATATTTGGAAAGCCAACTGTGGCTCTCCTGGCATTTCTGGAGCTGCCCATCACATTCAGCACTTGTTTCCTGCAGCTGTGAGTGACGAGCAACTTGTGTGGGGATTTTTACACAAAACCCACCAAATTTAAAGTTGTGAGACTGGTTTAGTGTAGCTTTATTAAAATAACTATTTCTGAAAGGTGTAGTGATGGAATGCAGTGGATGAACTGCAAAGAAACACAAGTTAAGGMGGTGCCACATCTTCATAAATCAGCTGCCATTAAAAATTGAATAATCTAATCCAAATTTTGCTTGAAATATTAAAAGCTGTTATTAATCACRGGGGTATTTCTGGTTGATGGTGTCCTGTGGAATTACCATCCTTTTCTGAACTGGGATTCCAGTTTCTCACCWGRCACTTTTGGACACATGTAAAATTCRTTGCTGGGGATGACCTCAGGTCATTTTGCAGTGTGTTTTTTAAGGAATTTTAGGGAATTCCTCTCCTGTTTTACAGTTAGTGGGCTCCTTCACCAACTGGCACTAGAAATACTTCTAWTTTTCCTTTTACTCTCTTTGAATTCTTTTCCTCCTCTATTATGCTTAAGACCACAAGGAAGGTACAAGGGTTTATTCTGCTCGACATCGCTCTGGTAATGTTTCCTCCACCAATCATTTCACCATTTTGAAGTTTCCTGAGGGTCTTGCTGAATTTTTTCACTTAATGGTGCCCTAAATCAATACTGACCTCGGGTAGCTGCTTGTTCTCACACGTTGCTCCCGGCTTGTTCGAGGCTCTAATTGTGGTTTTCAGCTGAAATCCTCTCTGTCCTTTTTTMCTCCCAGTGCTGGCCTCATCCACCAGTTGGAGAGATGTTTTCTGGGGCCAAGGCAGTCACCTTTATTTCAGAATCCTTCTTTCACTCCTTGGTTAGGGTTTATTGATTGACAAAAAGGTGGTTGTGGAGTTCTCTGGTGGGTAAATGATGCCTGTGGAGTAATTAACACCTGGGGCAAGGGCAAAGGGGAAAATGCCTCCAGAGCAACTGCCTGGGCTGCTCCCAGTGGGATATTGCTGAGGAAAAGGAGAATTTGAGTCTTCCCTCCCTCACACCACCCAGACACATCCATAACTCCATGGGAGGAGTGGGAAAAGGCGTTTGGAGCTGGTGGAGCTCYTCAGATCAGTTGTGGAACTCTGTGTTCAGTGCTGGGAGTAACGTTTGTACAGCTGCTGTTGCTTCCCTTCTCCTGCTCTGGAGCCTGGCTTGGCATTGGCTCTTCCATGGAATTCTTGTGGTGCTGGACACAAATATCCCAAAGCTGCCAGTGGAACATCTTTCTGCAGTCAGTGGTGCTGGCCAGTGGTGGTSTGTGGCCAACAAGAAGGGATCCAGGGGTTTTTTTTGGTTAAATATCCGACCTGGATAAGCGCTGTAGGAATGGGAAGTTGTATTTTGGGATGCCAGAGCCCACCTGATGCATGAGGTGCACAAAGACTTGGGCTGTTCCTGTGCAGACATGAGCACAGGTGGTGTTTGGCACCAAATGCTTTTCCTTCTCGGCTTGTCCTGCAGAATCTTGCCAAACTCAATCCCCACCAGGATTATTTTTTTTAGTTTACAGTTGTCATGGAGTTGGAGAGACCACAAACCCAAGTAAAGCTTCTCTGAAACTGAAGCTGGGCAAGCTGGTTCTGGATAAAAAGCAGATCTTTCCCTTCCTCTCCTTCCTTTCCTCCCGTGACATACTTAATATGCCAGAACAGATTGCAGTGATTAGTTCATGGCAAGAAGAAGAAATGGGAAGATAATTTATGGTAAATGTCAAGCTATTTCTTGCTGCCACCAGGATTAGTGGTCAGGTCTGATGGTAGGATCCATATTGCAGCTTTGATAATAAATTCTGCCCAGGAATTCTGGGTTTATGCAAAAACTGAACTAAAAGTCATAGATCTCTGTACAACCCAAATCTGGGTCTTCATTGAAATTGCATTTTAATGCAGCATTTCTCCTGTTGGAAGGAGCAGTCTGTAAATTCTTGGAGTAGAAGTGGAATTGTTGTGTCACTGTCAGCCTCTCCTCAGGGGTGTAGATGAGGGTGGTGAGGCCATGCAGAGCGTCACCAGTCGGGACATTCACGGCAAAGAGCTCTGCCTGATTAAAATCATGGAATCATGGAATGGGTTGGGTTGGAAGGGATCTTAAATCCCACCCCCTGCCATGGCAGGGACACCTTCCACTGTCCCAAGCTGCTCCAAGCCCCAATGTCCAATCTGGCCTTGGACAATTCCAGGATCCATGGGCAGCCACAGCTTCTCTTGTCTTTATTTTCCTATTTAAAATTCCCCCTTGCAGATGTTTGGGATCTCGAGAAGAGTTTCCTAAGCTGCACAACGCCACCAAAAATTCCCGTCGGGTTTTGATTTTAGTGCAGAGCAGAAACCTCCCAAACTTCCCCGACGCTTCCAGGAATAATCAACTCCTGAACTCCGTGACAAACAGGGTTTGTGCATCAATTTAACTGTGGCAACGTTTGAGTGGCTTCACACTTGGAGGGGTGGCAAACACATTGGACACAGTGCARCATCACTGGGACTCATTAGCATAGCGGGGCCACAGCCAGCAGCGTGCTCCTCCAGCCAACAGATGTGCAGGAGAGGGAAAAATCACCCCAGATAAGGGAAAAGTGTGAAGAACTCGCCATATTAATCATATTAAAGCTGGTTTTTGGGGGCGTGTTGTGTGTTTGTGCGGAACGGGGTCACGCAGGAGCCAGCCAGGATTTGTGGGGTCGGAGGGTTGGGAGAGGAGTTGGGTGTGGGTTGGTCATGGTGCCACAGCCACCTCGTGGGGATGGGGGTTTGGGTCGGTTCTGGAGGTTTCTTTGATAATTCCTCCCTCCATATGATTCCAGTCTGGAGGTTCCTCTGGATAAGGAGACTGTGGTGGAGGTGGGAGCTCTCCGAGGGTGGGAATGTTGGCCCTGGAATGTCCAATGTCCAGCCAGGTGTGAGCTGATCAATCCTCTCTTGCAGACTCCTGCTGAACAGGCCAAGGCCAGGCTGCAGCTGGTTCTGGAGGCAGCTGGTGAGTAAATGAGCATCTTCAAAAATTAACTTCGTTTTKGTGGTATCAAGTGGGGTTTTTTCCCTTTGTGTTTGGCAGATGCTGGTCCCCTTCTCTGTAGCTCATTTAATTTCAGGTTAAGGTTGAATTGGTTTGCATCATTGTTGGCACTTAGTAAAGCCCTTTAAGGAAATAAAAATAAGCCTTTTTTCACACTAAAACCTCCTGTTTATCCTCTGGCTTCTGCTGCTACTGGGACTTTATTCTGTGCTCTCAAAAATTTGGTTTTGTTTATTTTTTGGGGATTTCCTTTATTTTTTAGCATTGTTTTAAATCAGTACGATTATATATATATATTATTTTTTTGCCCTCTTTTGGAAACTCTGTGTTTTGAGGCATCTCCTCACGTTGCTGATGTACTCTTTTTTTTTTCCCAAAATCTATCCAACCTTTTGCATTGTCTCTCTTCCAATACATTCCTTGTTCTCCAGAACTTTTAATAAATCTTTGAAGCATGTAATTATGAAATGGATGTGACAGCCCTGACCTCAAAAGCACAATTTGTGTATTCTGCTGCCATCGATCACATCTCATTTTTTAATTTCACACCTGGGAGATGTACAAAAGATAACTGGGGGTTGTATATCATCCTGACCTGGGCTCCAAAATTTTCCAAAGCTTATCAAAGGTCTGTGACATTGTTAAATTTAAATATCCGCCATTGAGGGCTGGAGCTCAGATTGAAGCTGCGAGTTGTTCATAAGGAACAGAAGAGATTTAATATCTCTGTGTCTTTTACAATCCAAAATACAGAATTAAGTTCCTTCCTGGCTTTATTTAAGTCCTGGTCATCCCAGGAATTTATGAGATCATCCCACACCTTCTTCCCCAAGTCTTGCATTCAGTCAATTACATTTAATTTTTATTTAATTGCTGTGAGGAGAGGTTGGAAATGTCGAGAAATGTTGTTTCAATGTATTTTTCTGTGTTCACTCATTGCAAAATCAGCACCTTTTAGTCTTAAACTTGTGCTGAGCAGCTTTTTGAGGAGCTGAGAATCAAGAGGAGGTTCGTTGCTCTTGTGGAATATAATTGGAATTAGCTCAGTGCTTCAGTACTGGTGAGTGGAGCTGTTGCTGGTGTGCACAGGGCTCTGTACAGGCTCCATCCCAAACTTGGGAATGAGCCCATGGAATATCTGTGCACTTTACAGGGATTGCTCTGGTCCCCCTCAGTGGGAATCAGGAGCTGTGCTGTTCCCAGTGGATTATCCATGGAGCTGGAGTTAAAGGCACGCTGCTCCTCCATGCTTTGGACAAACAAACAAACCAACCAGGGGTTCCAAATCACCTGCAGGGGTTGTGGGGACCTTGGGGACAGTCCCTTCCTGGTTCATCCCTGCTGACAGCATGGAATCCTGGAATGGTTTGTGTTGGAAGGGACCTCAAAGCCCATCCAGCCCCACCCCAGCCATGGCAGGGACACTTCCCAATATCCCAGGCTGCTCCAAGCCATGTCCAGCCTGGCCTTGGGCACTGCCAGGGGTCCAGGGGCAGCCACAGAAAATCTGGAATTCCTGGTCTGTATTTCCCTATCCAAATTTCCCTTGTGGAGATACTTAGGATCTTGAGAAAATCTGCTTTTAGATTTTAACCCAGATATTATTTTAGAAAATAGCAACTGCTTTTGCTGAAAGGCAGAGAGCAGCAAGTAGTAAAACAAGCTCTTATTATTGTGATATTTCTTTTTTTCTTCTGGTGTATTTGGGGATGGGAGTTGTGAATTTGGTCTCTCGTTACGAGAGCAGGTAAAATAAAAAATATTCACGTGTGTCTTCAGGGGAGGAAGGTAAGATGGCCATTTTTATATTTAGGTAATAGAGTGCTGAGAAGGTTTTTCTCCATGTCCTGCATTCATGCTGACTTTGTTAATAATTTCTTTTTCTTTTTAAGCGTATATTAATGTCAGTATTTTGTACCCATTAAGCAGGGCAGTGTTGGCATGTACTGAAACACTTTAGTTCTCAATAAAACCGAGTTTTGATTTATAAAACCCTTCCTTCCTCAGAAGTTGTCAGCCCCAGCTACAAATTCATATTTGCACCATTTATTGAATCAGATTTCTTAATATCGAGGTGCCGGGGAGCCTTTTCAGGCCCCTGTGACAACCTCCCACGAGCCGCCGTGCCCGAGCAGATGTTAAGCAGGCAATAGTTGAATGTTAATTTGGAGAGGGTGGGATGTTTAAGCCCATCTGAAGTATGTTCCATGTGGGCCTTCCAGACTGAGCGACAATGCTTTGTCTCTCGGGAGAGTTTCCAAGCTAAACCTCTTTCTTTTCGCGGCTCTATATGGACTCTCTCAAGTCAGTATAAAGCAGATCATCCCTGGGCTAAAGCTCTCCAAGCTTTTGTTAGCGGGGGCTCTGCAGGGCTGTAATTAGGCCTCCTGGCAGGCCCTGCCGGCCAGTTAATGGTCATATGGAGTTTTTCTGAGGCAGACTGGCTTTGTGTAAATCCTTGCTCTCCATCTCCTTCTGGGTCACTTCCTACCAGGCCGGGGCTTTGTGGCGCTGCCCCACGGGCGGACGGGGAGCAGCGTCCCCTGACCAGCGCCGGCTCCGGGAGCGCCGCACAATCCACCCGGATAATCCCCAGTGTAAACAGAGGATTTAGCTCAGCTTCTGTCACTTACAGTTGCCAAACCACTTGGGTGTCTGTGATTCCTTTCCCAGACTTCATTACCGAGGGGACGCGGAAGATCCGAGCCGGGGGTTTGTGTCCAACGTGGCTCCCGGCGCTGATTTCAGGGAGAAGTTGATTTTTTGTTGGGTTTTTTTTTTTTTTGCGCTGCTTCAAATCTTAAATCCCGAGCTTAGGGGCAAAACCTCAGAACCTGAAAGCTGATTAGTGCCTGCTGTAAATAACGTGGCACCTGTGCTTTCTCATAAGGATTAAAATATGGGTGAATATTCCCCAAAATGTCGATAGATTCCCATGAAACGGCACGGGGATGTTTCAAACTGTCGATGCCGCTGCCTCTTCCAAAGGGCTCCGAGAGCTTTGCCATGGTGCTGAGCAGAAATTTCTTGCTCTGCATCTAAAGACGCTGACAAAAGGCAATTGATCTGGATTTTCAAAGGTCTAGAGTTGAAATAAGTGACTGATCTGTTTTTGGGATCTGCATTTCAATCTCTGGCTGAAAGAACGGTCAAGAATGGGGCGGTTTGTGCAAAGAATTCGCCCGAGTTTATTTAAGGGAAACTTCAGGAGCGAGGCACTAAATGTGAGGTGATGAAAATGGGGGGAATACACAAATCCCAAACATTTACCATTTATCAGATCCCAATTCTGGCTATTGGATATTTAACTGATCATCTTTGAATTATGCTCTCAGATTGCTGCCTTTAATTTTGTCCCCTGCGTCTTTATTGCATTTTACGTATTCCTCAAAGAGAAAAATCAGGGAATACAATAAACACTTCGGCCTTAACTGTGGTAAATACAAATGTTTTATAATTCTGCCTGCTTTTTTTTAAATCTACCCATTCTACCAGGAGTTACTGAGGAGAAAAAGCCTGATTTGCACTCAGTGCCTGATAAATATGGGCAAATATTCTCTGCTTTTGGGTATCAAAATGGCTCATAACAGATGTGGCTGAAAGGACCACATACGTAGACTGTATGATTTTAGTCTGGTGGAACTAATAGGATCACTTGCTACTTTATAGATTCTTGCTTTTCTTTTACTTTAATAAAAACTGTTTAGTTAAATAGGTTGGCCTCTATTTTGCTCTTTTCTAGCTATGCAAAGCAGTCGGGCGGGCAGGTGGCAACAAGTATGAAAAATTTCCTTTTATTGGGGGCTTCTTTTCAACTGCCAAATTTATCAAATGTTGACGGATTTCTCGTTTTGATGATGGCTTTCTTTCGCTTTTCTTATTTGTGTTCTTTCCACTGAGAACTCGCTGGCTTTAATTTGAATTTCTAATTATGCAATGAATTTTAGRAGGGTGGATAACGTGCTGTTATACGTGCACAAAGGATGAAATAATACTTAAAATATTTTACTTGTTCTGTGGAAATTTTTAAAGCAGGCTTTAAAAATAATTCTTGCCCCAGTACTTGCRAGAATTTTAACTTTTAACAAGCTTAAAAGTTCTGAATATTGGAAAAAAAGGTGAATTTAGTTTTAGCTATGTAGGTTTGATTTAATGTAAAATTCTAATTTTTATCAATTTCAAGTATCTGTTTTGTATAGTGGCAACTGACACTTTAGGTGATGAGTTTTACTCCTATTTATACAAAAATCTCTATTTGGAGAGCAGAGGTGTCTTCCTTGAATCTTGTTTTCTCTTTCTGACAAGTGTGGATGGAGGTGCTACAGAGAGTTTTCAGAGTGTTTTGTGGAACATTTCCTGATCCCCGAGAAAGGAGAGGAATTTTCATCCCTAGGGAGTATTCACCAGTCTGGGAAGTTTGTTCTGTTCCTGTGTCGAAGGCAGATAAACTGGGATTAGTCTTGGGAAGAGCCTCGGCAGTGATTGCTCAAACACCTTCTCTTCATGTCCTGCTCTAGGGCCATCTGAGATTCCAGAATCCCAAACTGCTTTGGGTTGGAAGGGACCTTAAATCCCATCCCATTCCCACCCCTGCCGTGACAGGGACACCTCCCACTGTCCCAGGGACACCTCCCACTGTCCCAGGCTGCTCCAAACCCAATGTCCAACCTGGCCTTGGGCACTGCCAGGGATCCAGGGGCAGCCACAGCAAATCTGGGAATTCCAGCCCAGGAATTCCTCCCCAGTCTCCCCTCCAGCCCTGCCCTGTGTCCATGTGAAGCCATTCCCTGTGTCCTGTCCCTCCAGCCCTTGTCCCCAGTCCCTCTCCAGCTCTCCTGGAGCCCCTTCAGGCCCTGGAAGTGGCTCTGAGCTCTCCCTGGAGCTTCTCCTCTCCTGGCTTTGTAGGAGAGGTTTATCCTGTTCTTGAGCACCAGCTAATTTAGGAAATCCATCTAATTACATGGTTAATGAACCCAGTTTTTAGGTCAACTGCTGGTTCCCACTCAGCAGGTCTTGGTGTCAAAACCCATTTCAGTGATGGTGTCAGGAAAAAGAACACTTGGAAAAGCWCTGAGCCATAGAAGAATTAAACAATTAGTTTAAAAATCAAGAAGTTSTACATTAGAAGCAGCAGCTACTTCTTCTATTATGTATTTGATGGGAATTTCAGGTGTTTTAAAACTGAATTTCAGAAAATTGAGGAAGATTTGAGCTCACCTGGGTGCTCCACACCAATGAGCTTCATGGCCAAGCTGGACAGAGACAAATTTTTTCAGCCATTCCTTGGCCCTGAGCTCTTGGCAAAGCTTCATCATCTCATTAGCGTTCTAAAAAAATCAGAATTTCTGCCCACAAAGTGACAACTGTAGAAAAAGGAGTCATTACTCCAATTAATTGCTTTTTTAGCATATTAACGGTGTTGTCTTTACAAAATACCTGATTTCTGGAGTGCAGCTGGTTTGTGGCCTTGGTGAGCAAACACTTGGATAATAGTAATTAAGTAAATCATTAATTTAAATTAATTTGCAGGATTGCTGAAAAAAAGACAGGATTTTAATTGAATGCAGATAGAGAATAGATGTGTTTGAAATTAAATAATTAACTTTTGCAATGTATAATATCATTCTGTTGGTGTCTAAAAGCTGTTCACTTCAGGGACCTCTTTTAGGTTCTTACAAGAGACTAAGAAAAAATTGCTTTGAACCATTTTTGTAGAATATCAACTTGTTTTGAGAGTAAGAAGCCAATGAGGAGATGTAGGGATGCCATGATATTAACCAGAGCCTCTAAGTAGAATTTAGAGGAACTTTATTAGTTAATGAACATTTATTGCCCTCAGAAAGCATTCYAAAGCTTTTAGAATTTCTAATTTTTTGTTAGATTTTTTTTCCAAGGTCTTTTTTTTTTGTGGCACCAAAAGTATCTCAAGCTTACATGGTGCCTAATGGGTTTCAGTAAAATTGCAGCATATGGGATCCAGGATTTTGATGCAAATCTCTCTGCTAATTATGTGCAGATGAATCTTTCAGGCCTGCTATTGATCTGCAGTCAAAGACAATTTTTTCAGTTAGCTGAAGTTTTATATCAATTCATATTTAGCAACTTTGCTGTAATTTAATTATCCWCTGGTTTGGCTGTGCAAACCATATGTGGTCTTGGGGCTCGTTTGTTTTTAGCATGTCTTTTGGGAAATTTTATTCCTTAATATTGATGGGGAAATATTTAGTTCTYGTGTTTGACATGATCTGTCCCAGCCTCCTCTGTGGGCTCTGGTCATCCCAACATTCCCAGGAATTGGGTGTCCAGGAGCTTTGTCCTGACAGTTTCCCTTGTACATCTTTGGATGATTAGGTTTTCTACAAGTGGAAGTGGAGAGTGTTTTTATTCACTGGGTATAAATTCCAGTGGTGGATTTTATAGCCTGAATGCCCAGAAAAAGGKTTTGAATTGCCCCAGCTGCTCTGGGCTCACGTTGGTGTTCTGGTGTTTGGGACTTCCCTAATTTCCACATGGGAAGTGTGCTGGAATCACCTGGCTGAAAGGAACCTGTGATTAGATTAGATTAAATTAAATTAATTACAATTCCCAGGGAGGGTAGGGAGGTCCAGGCTGCCCAGAGCAGCTGTGGCTGCCCCTGGATCCCTGGCAGTGCCCAAGGCCAGGTTGGACATTGGGGTTGGAGCAGCCTGGGACAGGGGAAGGTGTCCCTGCCCATGGCAGGGGTGGCACTGGCTGAGCTTCAGAATCCCTTCCAACCCAAATAATTTCATCATTTTTTTCAAGTATTTCACAGGCAGTAGAACCAAATCCCTGCAGTTTCTGTGCTTTTCCCATCCATCCTTGGAGGAAAACCTGGAATGCCAGCAGACGAGTCCAGCAGTCATCCAGCACCTCGTTCTGTGCCTRCACCAGCTCCTTGGAGCTCCCATATATTAATTTTTTTCAGGGGCAGTATTTAATATGGGTAATAACCCCCTTGTTTTAGTTATTGAAAGCCCATTTATCACAACTTTATTAAACATGGAGAACTAAGTGTGCCATTTTGGCCAAGTGCTTTCGCTCGCTCGTGTTCTCTTTGTTGCCCCAAATGAATGAAATTAGAACAAACAATCTCCGAGTCATTTGTAATCAAGCGCTGATTAATGGACTTTGGTTTCACGGCCATTATTCATTCAAGAACACCTGATATCCTTCCCATAAACAAATCGTGTTTGTCCAAATTAAGAAATTAAATGAAGCGTTTGATGAGTTTATGATTGACCCTTCCAACTCGGAGCCCATTAGTCAACGTCGTTATCATGCAAAACTGCCTGACTAATGTGCTGGCTGAATGTGCTGTGTGGATTTATTATGATTTCTGATTAATGCCTGCTGCAGGCCAAACCACGGGATTGTAATAATTCCTTGATTTTCATTTGAGCGGTCGCCGAAGATTTTCATCTGTGATGAAATGCATTTGTGTCCCATTAGATTTGGAGATGATTATGAGGTGTCGGCCGAATAAATCTCAGCGTGGAGCAGAGGGTGCTTGGCAAGGGGTTTTTTCAGTCGTGGTGGGCTTTTTATGAGGCTGCTGCAYCTTTGACAGGGGTTTTTGGGTGGTTTCAGGGGAGTTCTCATACTTGGGTCTTTGCAAACATGGGGGGTCACAGAGGTTGACAGAAACAAGATTCCCAATGTATTTTTGTAAGTGAAGCATTGTTCCTCATACCTGAGAGACTGATAAGAAAATTTTCTTTTTTTTCCTTTTTGTTGTCTACACACCTTTATTCTATGATTATTTAATATCTCTATTTTCTAAAGCATTTTCTCTGGGGCTGCTGCATCTTTGACAGGGGTTTTTGGGTTGGTTTAAGGGGAGCTCTCATACTTGGGTCTTTGCAAACATGGGGGGTCACAGAGGTTGACAGAAACAAGATTCCCAATGTATTTTTGTAAGTGAAGCCTTGTTCCTCATACCGGAGAGACTGATAAGAAAATTTTCTTTTTTTTCCTTTTTTGTTGTCTACACACCTTTATTTTATGAATATTTAATATCTGTATTTTCGAAAGCATTTTCTTTGAGGGAATGTTGGTAATTTTAGTGACTTCAAAAGTATTTATACAATGTTTTCTGCTGAAATAACGCTCTTGAAAAGCAGATGTCAAACTTCTGTAGCAGTAGATTTTACCACTCCTCCGAATGTGAAGCAAGGCAAGTTCACACTGATTTAAATCTGCATCAGAAGGTTTGAGCCCTGTGGCCACAAGCCCATTAAAGAATCCATTGGAAAGGGCAGAACAGCATTGTTAGTAAAAGGCAACAGTGATGGYAACTCGTGTCCTTTGCCAGTCTCTCATATTGGTCACCCCAGCAAGGAAAAAAGAAGTGTTTCAACACAGCTTATGTGAAAAATCAAATTAGGTGCCTTTCTGCCTTTAATTCCAGTTCTGTTTCTCTTCTCTATGGCTGCACTGTGATTTATTATTGAAGATTTCTGAGCTGCTTTGTTTAAGCCATCGTGTATCCCCTTATGTTCTTAAAATACCCACTAAAACTATTCAATCACAGTAGTTTCTTAAAGGTTTTCAGCATTTTGTGCTGCTGATCTTAAGCCTTTGGAGGGTTTTCTCTGAGGAATGTGAATGCTTTTATAGTGATGAGCCTCTTTGAGCAAGAGGAGATTGTGGTTCCGTTGGACAGGGCTTGGAGCAACCTGGGACAGTGGGAGATGTCCCTGCCCTGGAAGGGGATGGGGCTGGATGGGCTTTAAGGTTCTTTCCAACCCAACCTTTCTGGGATTCCCAGTCTCTGCAGCTCTGGGTTTGCCTCCTGTCTGTTCCTAACTTGCAGCAGCACTGGATTTGTATCTGGAATTTCTGGTCCGAAGATGGGTAAAGCTAAAGGGGGAAAGGAAATAAATTGTGGAAGAACACATGGAATTCCAGACGGGTTTGGGTTGGAAGGGACCTTGAAGCCCATCTCATTCCATCCCCTGTCATGTACCCGAGTGCTCCTTGGACTCCTCCAGGGCTGGGGCAGGCTGTGCCAGTCTAGTTAGAAATAAATCATTTTCAATCAATCTCAATATCACCTTTTGGCCTCTACCATTCCAGTATGGGAATGAAGTATGGACTGACTTTTAAAAGCTTCATTTCCAACCTTTTTCCCAAGTTTTTTGTGCCCTTTGTGAGCGTGGCCATCCCCTGTTGGCTCTGGCCATTACTGACATTTAATCCCAAGGCTCAGCCCCCTGATGAAGCAGGCCGTGCTCCCCGGCAGACAAATGTCCCCATTCAGGGGACAGGTGATTATGTGGGGCTGCCACCACAGAAACCCTAAAGCATCCTATTAGCAGGGCCTGAGCCTGGGAGGAGAGGCCCCAATTACGGGCCCTGCCGAGCCCTCCCGTGACATTAATGGTGTCTTTATAACCTCTTTAACTTCTGCTGCCTCTGACAGAGCACCACAATCACAGCCATGGCTTTGCCCTTGGCAAGCAAAACCTCATTTGGAGGGGATAATAAGTATTTACTATTTAGATGGCTGGCAATAAAATTTCTCTGAATGAGATTTGACCGAGAAAAACGCCAACTGATTCAATTACTTCCTTTAATGGACTGGGGAGACCTGTAATAACAGTTTGTGGGAGCTCCAAGTCTCGTGTTCAGCTTTTTTCTTTCCTTTTAGATTTTTTTTTTTTTTTTTTTGGTGTGAAAATACAAACTGATTCTTTTTCCAAGTAGAAATTATATCTTGGGATCATTAAGGTTGGAAAATACCTAAAAACTTCCAAGATCTTCATGCCCAGCCTTTAACCCAGCATTGCCACATTCACCTTTTYCACTGGAAAACTTAATCCAACTTTTCCCTGCACGTCCCATGATATCTTTCTCATCTCAGAAGTGGATAAAAAAATCTCAGATGTTGACAGTGTTATAGCAGCAAAGAGYGTTGGGAATCCCTAAATATTCTTACAGAGAATTCCTATCACCTGGCCTTTGGGTGGAATGGGATGTCAGTTATGCCTTAAAAATAGATATTCCTTGTAAATCCATGGAGTATCCACTCCTCAAAGCACTGTAGAACACAACTGCTTTAAGAGCTGGGTGAGGGCCAGCAGAAGGGATTTCCCAGGTGATGTGGAATATTTATGGGATTTGGGATAAAGTCCTTTTAATGACAAGTATGAGAAACAATTACTGAAAGTTTTTGGGTTTCTTATATTTCTAAGCAAAAAAAGCAGCTTCTGAAACTGATCTGCAAACATTTATTTATTCTCTACTATATCCAAAAACCAGCTGTGTGTGAAATGAGTAGAATGATCCTGATCCATGTTTTGAAGGGTGCCTCATTTTCTGTCTGGAGCCAGGATGGATCTACAGGAGAGCCAAGTAGAAATTTTGGAAATCCCTGAATRTGTGTCCATACCAGGCCACCAATTCCATTATTTTCATTAATTTGGAGAATTCCATGTTGTTGCTGTGATAAAATTAATCGAAATGGAATGACCCCATATTATCTTATTTTATATTAAAATATTTCTGTGGGTGCATATCTCACTATTTACCAATTTCAGTGATTTACCCCTTTTATCCCCTGGCATTGACGTGGATTTTTCTCTCTCTCTTTTTTTGGAATTTGTAATAATTTCAGGAAATCTGTGTTTGAGGAGCACCAGGGACACCACCAAACTTGGTTAGTGCAGCTCTGGAAGAAGACACAGGATAATATTTCCTTTCCTTTTTAACCATCAGTCACTGTACTGATGCGCCAACAAATTCATAACCTCCTCTGTATTTGATTTTAAAAAAATAAACCCAACCAACTTTTGCTTTCCCCAGTTCAATAACTCCCTAGAAATGTGCTTTTATACAGTGTAGCTCCTGCAATCCTGCATGGGCTTATAAATTGAAATCCCACTTTTTTCGGACGTCCCCGCCTGGATGACTGATGGCTGTGTGTATTTGCCATAAAATTTTAATTATGACAGAGTTATGAATCACTGCTCTCGCTGGTTAAAGTGTTAAAAAATGATGGGTTTGTTGTTTATTAAACTTGGGAGGGTGGAGGAAGAAAATAGAAAAAGCTCGGAGTTGTGTGGGCTGGATCCCGAGCTGGGCTGTTTCCTCAGGAGCTGATTTTGGATGTGCCCTTCCCTCCCTGGGCGCTGCTGCTGCTGCCCAGGGTGACAAATGCCATTAATTTTATTGCTTTAAGCATCCTGTGGGTGTCCTGGGTGGGGTTTTAGCATCATCCCATCCCTCGGGATCGGGGCTTTGGCTGTCGCCGCAGGAATAGCGGAGCAGCCCCGCTCCTTCCCTTTGTCAGCCTGGGGATAAAACCGAGGTGTGCACACAGAAACACCAAATGTCTGAGAAATATTGAGGGGCTAGAAGCAGAGTTGTGCAGAATTTCCAGTGTAACGTGGTTTTTATTAAAAATGTCAGGTTTTGTTACCAATATCAGCGTGCTTCAACACAAATTCCCTTAGAACATCACAACACTTGGTATTTCCCAATTCTTTTCCCCGAATTTTAGGCAGCAAACGTGTGCAGCAGCACCTGACGTATTTGGCACGTGAGGGCTTGCTTTAAACGACCCCACTTTTGACTTTTTCTGCCTTAAAATCAGCTTTATTTGGCCTGGCTGGCAGGGCAGGGCTTTTCCACGCAGACAGAGGAACAGCTTGGAGTGGTTGCAGGGCTGGAATCCCTGGGGGAATGAGCCAGGCTGGGCTTTTCAGGGATGTGCTGCACAACAGGTTGATGCCATTTGGGCATGAGCAGGGAGAACACCTGAGGGAATAGGGGATGAATGAGGGGAGCTGGGGCCTATTAGTGCTGCCCGCTCCTGCCACAGGCTGGGATGGGGCTAAATGAGTTTTAGAGGACAAAGCTGGGGGATTAAAAAGTCCTTTATGGTTTGATCCGTGTGGAATTGGGCCTGGTAATAAGGGACGTCCCTGTTGCACTGTAAACGAAGGGAAGAAATTCCAAAATTTAAAAGGCTTGTCATTTATATTTTAATTTCAGGAGTAGCATCTCATTTTTCCTTCTCATRGACGTGAAATGTTGTTTGACAGCATATTCTATTTGCAATTACTGCTATGTAACCTGCTATGGAAAGAAACTTTTAACAACAACATAAATAATTCTTGAAAGTCGGACTGGATGGCCTTGAAGGTCTTTTCCAACCTTAATGATTCTCTTAGTTTATTTTTAGTAAATTAAGTTTAAAATCGAAACTCAGCTTGATTATTCATTTCAACTTAATATTTTTGTTAGTCTCGGTGAAAATAATGGATGTGTGTGTTCATGGTATTTTTTTTAATTGATTCAGCTGCTAGCAAAGTAGTGAACGTTACTGTAACAAATGAAAATACCAAAATATAAAATACTAAGTGTTAAATACTAAAAAAAAAAAAAAAATTCAGTTTGCTGCCGTAAGGAGTCAATGGCACTTTTAGGAAATCCAATATAAAGCTGGGATAGGATTAAAACCATTAACCCTGCTTGCCTGGACTCCCTCCCTCCGAGCTGGCAATTTTCCATTAGAAAGGAGGGGTAGGGATCAATATGAAGATCTGTTGATAATGTTATATTAATTAGAGTAATCAAACCCAGGCTTGGAGCACGACAGCTGCCAGGGAGAGGGAGCAGAGCCCAGTTCCCTGTGCCGTCCATGGGCGCCGAGCTGGGACAATTCCCGGCCGGAGCCGCCGCTCCTCATCCTCCCATCGACTTTGCTTTGGGGGGCAGCAGAGTCTCCCCAAGGCTGCTGGTCAATGATTCCCTGCCAGCAGCGCTGTAATTAAAGATTCAGCCCGTGTGTTGTGGGGCTGCCCGGGCATTGATCATCCCGAAGAATCCAGGGGATCGATCGGGGGGATGCGGGAGGAGCGCTCGGATCGCGGCTCTGGGACACGGGCGGGACCTGGAGCTGGGGCTGGGGCTGAGCCATGCCCGGCACAGCCCCTCAGCCAGCACAGCTTCCCTGCTCTGCCCAGGAGGGCTCACACCAGCCTGGCCTGCTGCTATCCACTGCAGGGCTCTTCAAACGAGTGGGAATCCAGGATCGGCAGAAAATAGGGATTAAAGCGCTTAAATGGATTTTTTTTTTTCCCCCTCTGCTTGCGACGTTTGTAGGAATTGTAAAAATAATCTTTCAATGTTAGCTTCCGTCGTAAGGTTTTTGGAAATATCTGAAATAAAAGTGATGATTTTTTTWAAAAAAATAATTCTTTTATAGAATCCCTGAATGGTTTGGGTTGGATGGGACCTTAGAGACCATCCAGTTCCACCAGAAGGTGGATGGCCCATCCCTGGAAGTGTCCAAGGCCAGGTTGGACAGGGCTTGGAGCAGCCTGGGACAGTGGAAGGTGTCCCTGCCCATGGCACTGGATGGGATTTAAGGTCCCTCCAACCTAAACCATTCCACAGTTCTATGCTTGGGCGACTGAGCAGTGCAATTAAAAGTGTGATTAACCAATTCATTTTCATTAAAAAAACACAAACTCTATATAAAGGATGCCCAGACAAGTTCAGAACCACGTTCCTTCTGACAGATGAAGGATGATGGGCCTCAACTGGTGMTCTGCTGCCAATCCCACACAGTTCCGTGCATTCCTTTTCCTCATGGCTAAAACCAGTAAACACCCAATGCGGTTTTAATATTTCAAATAATTTCTGTTTTCCAAGAATGAGAGAAATGCCCTCTTGAAGGACTTCACAGAGCTCTCCCATCTGAAGGTAAAGCTGGCTGGAAATGAAACCTAATTGGAGAAAGTTTATGGAAGTTGTGGTGTTGAATAAGGCTGTTTATTTATTACTTTGCTACAGCTTTATACAAATATATGGATGCACGTGTGTCTGAGGGAGAATGATGCTGTCCAGACTTACGAGAGCCAGTTGGAATCTCTCAAGGTTGCAGATGAGCAGTGGAAATGCATGTGTATATTATCAGCTCCGTGCCCTTGGCAGTGACTTCCTCACTGATGACAAATCTTCCTTCACTCCTCTCCTGGAAATCAGTGCTTYGGTGGTTTTCTCTCTTGGATTTGTCTGTTTTCCCACTTGCTCTAATGGGCTCTACTCGAACTTTTAAAAACAAGCGTTTATTTAAGGAATACATTAAGGAACGCGGCGCTTCAGAAAAAAATGTTTGATAYCCCAAATTCCTTCCTGAATTATTTAAGTGCTGTTGCAGCAAACTGTTTGCTCAGGGATGTTCAGGCTGGTGTGTAGTAGGGGTGTAGTTTTCTTTTAATGCAGTTATTGAATTCCAACCCACAGAGCCTCTGGCRGGGTTCCAGGAGCGCTCTGCTGCGCTGAGCGAAGATAAATTGTTTGTTTTCAGCCGCATTTCTTCATCTTCATCACTTAATCTGCAATGAAATTTTACAGCCAGCCACTGAATATTTAAGCAATATATTTACCTCTTTTATCCTGGGGGAGTATTTAATGAGGCTGAGTACAGTAAATGATYAGAGGAGTTAAGGGTACAAGATGGGAACGTGGAGTTTCCCATCCTTTTTTCCGCCGGGATGAGCTCCCAAGGCTGCCGGGCTGTAATCGAGTGTGTGCTGGCATCAGCTGTAAGTCTTCCCCACAAATCTTTCCTGGACACACACTCCCCCTTTTGGTGCCAGATGTCAGCTTCTTTTGGCTGCCTGTCTCATGATTCCACAGTTCCGGCACGGGAAATCCCAGGAGTTCACTGCTCTTCGTCCTCCAAGTTTTCCACCCCAGAGTTGTCCCCCTCCAAGTTTCCCACCTCCAAGTTTTCCACCTCCAAGTTTCCCACCTCGTCCTTTCCTGATTTTCCCAATGTCCCATTCAGTATCTTTGTGAGTTGACGCTCCTTGGTGCTGATATTCTTTTTTCTTTAACCATCTTGGTGTTTGTGGACTTACAGATTTTGAAAAAAAAACAACTTTAAAAAGTGCTTTTTGATCTTTATTTTTGTATTTTGTTGCTTCACTAAGGTTTTTTTTTTATTAAGATCGTGGTCAAAGTGGGAAAGAATTGTACATAGGAGAAACAAATTTCCTTCTTTCTTCAAAAGTCCTCTAAAATATTTCCTTGCACCACAATTTGAATAGTAATCRTGCTCCATTCTTGATTAACTGTGGTCAAACAGGAGCCACTTTACACAGCTTTATTCCTTGTGTTTTCACTGCTGATGTTTTTATTGGGTTGGAAAACAGGAGCTGGGAATTCCCAGAGCCCTCCCGAGGTGCTGGGGCTGCCTTGGCTTCTCTCAGAGTTGTTCCCTGTAATGAGCTGTGCTGCTCCCTGCTTTATTGCTTCCTCCCCACAGCCACGGGAGTTTTGTCATCTGCTTGATTTTCACTTAACACAGCCCTTCCTGACGTCGGGAAATTGGCAGATGAAAGGGAGGGCTCCTTTGGAATCGAAGTTTTGGGAGTGAATTTTTCAAGTTTGCTGACAAGCTGTCAGGCTGGATTCTGCCCTTAACACCAGAAAGAAAAGCTGACTGTCATTGCCCATCTACAGCCTGCAATGACAATTGTGTTTGAGGCACGGTGCCATTTTTTT
>QVAJ01000296.1:380119-390823 GCA_003546035.1 Mixornis gularis
TGGAAAAGCGACTGAATTTGTAAACTCTCTAGGAGTGTATATAAGCGGCCATTTCAGACAAAATAAAGGAAGAACGTAGTGGTAACCACATTGGTCGGACCTGCGTTGCTTCTGCACCAAACCTTCATTATTTTTTGGGGTTTCCCTGCACAGGGGGACAAGAATGACATCCAGCTCCGTGTTCTCCTGGGCTGGGCTGCACTGGGGGAGCAGATCCCAGGTGAAACATTCCTTGGTTAGGAAATATCGAGGTGGGTAATGTACAGCCTTTTCTGAGGTGGAAACAAATCCCTGGAATATTTAACAGCAGCCCCTGCAATGAGTCAGAAGCCATGGAAGCCAATTAATCCTTGGTGTTAAACCCTCTTTAGGTTGGGTTTCTCCTCCAGTGTGTGTTTGGTGTGGAAACTGGGAGAAAGAAATTAGGGATGCACTAAATAATGGATGAATGTACCTAGCCAAGATCTGCTGATTAAGTCTTCTTTAGGATTATTGTTATAAATAGGGAGTGCCAGATCCTCAGCTGGAGTAAATGGCCTTGGCTCAAGTCAGTGGAATTGTGCCAGCTTGAATTCACTGAGGATCTGGCCCTTAATTCTGGAAAAGGAGGATGTTTGGGGAGGAGAAGGATGGGGGCTGTGRGAAGTTTGGTGATGAGAACACTGTTTGCCTGGTAATATCGGGAAAAAAAAATGTAAATGATTATTCTTTTGAATTTTGTAATGAGATTGAAGGAACTACTTGGTGTGATTTCATTAGATGGAAATGACTTTTCCTCCAAGTAGTTACATCATAACCCCCTGCATGTAGGAAGGGAACGTGCATGGAAAATGAGGTGGTTTATTTGATTTTGTGCATGGTTGTCTCTTGCACCAGCATTTCTGCCACTCCTACCTAAAAAATGCCTCGATGGCCATCACATGTTCATTGCAAGGAAATAGGAATAAATAGAGTTGATTGTGGAAGTGTGTTTCCCACTCTGCTTTCCCACCAGGAGTGAGGTGGGCTGTAATTTCAGATGGCAGCAATTTCAAATCCAACCTGGGGTCTCATTTGGCTGCACTTTAGAAAGGTATCAACGAATCAGATTGCAAAGCTGCTAGTTTGGTAATTGCTTAAAAAACCCCCAACCAACAATCTATTTCCATWGCAAAGGAGATGCACATTGTTCAACAACACCTTAAATTACCGTGTTTGACCCTCTGGAGTGGACTCAAAAAAAATTCCAGTTCTGAGTTAACACTTTTTTAAAGTGGAATATCTTGGAAGGACAAAAAATAACAACACGAAACAAGTTTTTTTAATATTCCTGATTGTTCTAACTACAGAATTAATTTCTCAGTCAGAGAGGGGCATGGCTGTTTCATCATTCTCCAGTACTATAAAATTCAGTTTGGAGCGACCACATTTATGCTTAAAAAACCCCCAAACCCACCTTTTTAAGGGGGATACCTTGGAAGGCCTAAAAATAACACCACRGAGCAAGTTTGTTACATTCCTAATTGCTCTGACAATAGAATTAATTTCTCAGTCAGAGGGGGGGCACAGCTTTTCCATCATTCTCCAGTACAATAAAATCCAGTATTTAACCATTTGGAGCGGCCACATTTATGCTCTAAAAAACCAAAACCCCACATTTTTAAGTGGGGGGGGAATACCTTGGAAGGCCTAAAAATAACACCACGGAACAAGTTAGTTATATTCCTAATTGTTCTGACCACAGAATTAATTTGCCAGCCAGAGGAGGGGGGGGCACGGCTTTTTCATCACTCCCGGCCTCGGAATATTCAGYGTGTCACAGATGTTCATGAATAATGTCCATTTAGAAGCGTTGGCAGCGAGCTGGCGAGATGAATGAAATGTTGGGGGGATCTGACAGGCAGCACGCTGCTTTGTGATCATTCCAAAGTTCTAATAATCTCCCTCACCTTCCCTGCCTGCCTCTAATGAAAGAGAATAGGTGATTGCACCTCGGGCTATGTTCTGCGCCTAATGACTCCTCCAAAGGCGGATTTATGGAGAAAAAATTAACTTTGAATGAGGATTGAATTGGCCCTGACAGGCTGATAGACTGTGACACAGATTCTGTGGCAAAACAGACGTAGCCCTAATTGATTATCAATATTTTAAGCAAAGTGATGAAAATAAGCATTAAGTGATGAGAAAGGCAGTCTTAATACAGTAGGCAGTCACCGGGATCCGGGGAGTCTTTGGGGAGGTCGSCAGAACGGGATTTTAGCTGTCAGTTCTTCCCTTTCCCTGCCCAGCACCCCGTGTCCCTTTTCCAGCCTCTTCTCCTCCCRGATTTCTGCCCAGCACGTTAATATTCCAGCCAGGGATGAGCTCTCCCTCTCTCCAGAGAAGTTGGTTTCRTGTTTAACCCGTTGGCACTCTGGAGTCGCTGGGGTTGTTCAGCGGGATTTGGGATGTTCTCTCTTTCCTGCTGGGCCATTTCTGGCCAGCAGATAATCCACAAACCTCTTCCTGGACATGGTAACAGTGAAAGGAACTGGGGGGAACTTGCCTGGTTGGTGGGAAAGGGTTTATCTKAATGATTATCTTGGTGGTGCCAAATATAAATAAATATCTTGGTTACACCAAATAACTACAAATATCCTGGTTCATAAGACAACGTTTGAGTTTTGCCTGTGTTTTTTTCAGTTGGGTTGCACGTGACTGGATGTGTCTTCTACCAAAAATACATTCTCTTGGTTGTACCCAATATAAACAAGTATCTTGGTTATACCAAATAACTACAAATGTCTGGGTTGTGCTTTGGAATAAAACAACGTTTGGGTTTTGCCTGTGCTTTTTCAGTTGGGTCGCACATGACTGGATAGATCTTCTACCAAAAATGCATTTAATACTTTATAATTACAATACTTCATAATTATTATAATTATATTTATTCTTATATTTATTGTATTTATTACTATATTTATAATTCATTTATATTTTGTATTTTAATAATTAAAAGATGTTATTAACATTTAATAAAATGCATTTAATATTTAGGAAAGCCCTCACGGCTGTGAGCCAGGCACTCGTTAGCTGTGCCATGAGGGGACAGTTATCCCAAAGTAAGGAATGTTTTCTGAAATGATTAAGGRAAGGGAACTGAGCAGGAATGCTGCTGAAGAGGTGGGAAATAACATTGGGAATCAGTGGGATAACATTTCCCTCTTTGGGAGGRAGACACCGGGCGTGTTCCCCCAGGAATTCAGAGAAGCTTCAGATAACCAGATTTGGGCTGATGGGGAATTTTTAAGTGTGGCTGGCAGAGCTGGGGAGGGGGCAGTGAGCTCCTCCCTCATGCTCAGACCTCTCCAATATCCATAATTAGGGTCTGGTGTAATTAAATTACGGGGCAGGAACAGCAGAACCTCCCGTGTTTGGGAATCGCGGCGTTTCACGTGGAATTSGGGAGGACGGGGCTGGTGGGAGCTCTGGTGGCACTGAGAGGTCCATGGCCATGGCCATGATGGACTGGGCAAATGACCACCCAAAACATGGATTTATGGAATCACAGCATTCCGTGGGTTTATGGGATCGTGGATTAATAGAATCACACACTCCTTTAGGCTGGAAAAGCCCTCTAAGACCTCCAAGAACGTTGGTGGTGTCTCTGGATTTCTGATCAAAACTAAAGGATTTTCCTTTAAATTTTGGGTGAAACGTTACTAAAGGCAAGAATACAGAAAAGCAGCTGAAATTTGGGGTGATAAAAATGTGGCTGGTGGTGTCACTTTTCCTCTGGAGCTCAGAATTCCTGGATGCTGCTCTTGATGTTCCTGTTTTTAACCTGTCAGAGGAATTCTCTGAGCAAGTGGTTGTTTGGAGTTTGTGCTGGAATTTGTCARATGGATAACACATAATTTTACACGTCAGCCTATGAATATTCAGCAGAGAGGATTTCCACAAGGCTTGATAAATTTAATATACCAGAGAAAAATAGCATGTAAATTAAACAGGGCCTTGTAAATTAATAATGGGTTGCACTTGTATTTTTATATGTGAGCTGACTGAATATTTTATAAGTGCAAAAATGTTTGTGTTTAAAAAAGGAAAGGTGAAGTCTTTCTGATGAGCACTGTGGATGGTTGGCTGCATTTTAAATGGGACGTCCGTGTGTGTTTTTACAGTTTCTGGGCTTTCTTTTCCTCAAACACATCTTGTGTTTTCAACTTTGAGCAGTTGAAAAGTTCACAATTACGTTGAATTAATTTATTTTTTCCAGACCTCTTGTGGTTTGCAGTTGTGGGTGTTCTGACACTCCTGTCTTTTTAATTTTGACAGGAAAATGAAATCTTTTCAGTAAAGGGCTGAGTCTTTTCCATGCACCTTCCCTGCTTCTGCCATGCCCTGGGAGAGGGCTCTGCTGCAGGGGCTCCTCCACACTTCCCAAAATGCCTTTTCCATCCCTAAAACATCCCCCCCCTGCCCTGCTTCTACCTTGGAATAATTCCTGGTTTTCCTGATTTCTCTTAATTAGCAGCTTTGCTTGGAATAATTTCACCTTGGCCCAGTGTGAGGCCGGTCAGGATGAAAGCATCACCCCTCCATCAGGGAGTGACTCTGCTTCCCAAACCTCGAGCACTTCCACCACCCCGGGGCTTCCAGGGAACAGTGGAATTGTTCAGGTTGGAAAAGCCCTCTCAGACCATCAAATCCAACCCTCGAGCTGTCAAGATCTTTTAATGTTGTTTGATTGCAGCTTGGTTTGAGAAAAGTGAATCTCTTTTAGTGCTTTTAATGGCACTTGGGCAGTGAACAACAATATAGTCACTGTATAATAATAATAATAATAATAATAATAATAATAATAATAATAATAATAATAATAACAGCATTGAGGAGGAGGAGGGGGAGAAGAAAAAAAGAAGAGAAAGGAGAAGGAGGAGAAGAAAAGGAGAAGGAGGAAAAGAAGAGGAAAGAGAAGAAAAGGAGAAGGAGGAGAAGAAAAGAAGAGGAAGAAGAAAAGGAGAAGGAGAAGAAGAGGAAAGAGAAGGAGGAGAAGAAAAGAAGAGGAAGGATAAGAAGAGAAGGAAGAGAGGAAAAGAAGAGGAAGAAGAAGAAAAGGAGGAGGAGGAGAAGAAAAGAAGAGAAAGGAGAAAGAGGAGAAGAAAAAGAGAAGGAGGAGAAGAGGAGGAAGGAGAAGAAAAGGAGAAGGAGGAGAAGGGGAAGGAGGAGAAGAAAAGAAGAGGAGGAGGAGAAGAAAAGAAGAGGAAGAAGAGGAAAAGGAGGAGGAGGAGAATAAAAAGAAGGAGAAGAAAAGGAGAAGGAAAAGAGGAAGGAGAAGAGAAGAGAAGAAGGAGGAGGAGAGGGAGAAGAAGGATGGACACAATCCTGTGCTGTGTTCTCCAGGATGACCCTGCTGGAACAGGGAGCTTGAACCACTTGACCCACTGTGGTTCCTCCCAGCCTGGCCCACTCTGGGATTGTGTGCAAAAATGGCAGGAAACGTGAAATGTTTGAAGAGGATCCTTGGTGTTAAATCCTGAAAGCTGCTCAGTTTCAGAGCCGGTGTTGGTCACGGTGGATGGAGCCCTGTGAGCTCTGGAGATTTATGGGCTAAATTAAATTGTTGTAAATGAGCAATTTTGTGTGGAGAATTGTCCTCGTGATACTTCCTAAATTGCCCCCGTTGTCCCTCTAATTAACCAGGACTTGAAAGGCCAAGAGGCAGCAGTTTTAACTTGACTTACAGGGGCTGGAAATCAGCGATTTAAAGTTAACAAAGACCAGCTAAAAATTTATTCATTGACCRGCACCATCTTCCCTGTGTGTTTTAATATCTTTTTGCCACTGAGATACCCAATGAATTGTTCCTGTGCAGCAACAAATCGGGCAGGAAGAACAAAGTAGCTCAGTGGAATAGATAAATCAAATTTAGGCCTGGTAGTTTATTGAATCTAAATTGTGCCCAGTTGGCCCACGAGCTATATGAGCAATCCATCTTGTGCTGATAATGGAGGGTCTTGAAATCCACCTGATGTTTGCATTATTAAATTCCAGCCTAATGAGCTCTGCTAATACATATTGAAGACAGTTGTAAGGAGCAGAATGGGAATGGGAGCGGGATAATTTGAAAGAAACATAAGCTGAGCATTTTACATGACTCAGGGGGTATATCTACAATTACACATATCACCAAAATTGAATTTAAATGGAATTTCTATTATCCCTGTCCTTTTACCAAGGAGAATAAAGTGTAAATGAAGTAAAAGTCTTCAGAGTTACTCGTGGTTTGGTTTTATTATGGGGTTTAATAGATTCTTGTAACGATCTTGGGTGGCAGAAAAGTTTTAATATTTCATGGCTTTAAATGTTGTCTAAATATGTGTAAAAGTGTGGAGATGGAAGCAGCTGTGTGGGCAGTGATGGGATCACTTTGTAACACCCTGTTCAGGTGGTGCATTTTAAGGTGGAGYTGGTGGCTCCAAAAAGGAACGACCCCTTCACCCCCTTCCTGAGCTGAATTTGGTGTTCATCAATTATTGCTTAACTCAGGAGGTGCTGGGATTAAATATTTGCAAATCTTTATTCAGTTTATAGTGATTTTCCTCCCTGAGAAGGCCTGGTTTAAATGCTGGATTCCTGGGCCTCCTTGGTTCTTTTCTTTCTGGCCTGGTGATACTTTTGAAAACTTAATATTTCATCAAGTATAATGTTATTAGAGACTTATTCTCACTTAGTTCACTCATCAGGCAGTGAGATGGCAATAAAAGAGAATGGCTCCTTTGAGACATTAATGCTTTGGAATAAATGATGTGCTAGAACAGAAATTTAATTAATTTACAGAGTATATTGATAGTCCCTTGTTACTGTGCTGTATATTTTTAATCTTCTTTAACATCTGTAGGAAAGTGTTTGAAAACCCCTGCAGTTGAGCAACTGGTAGATAATTAAGTAATAAGGGAAGAGGTTTCTAGAGGGAAAAAGATCCTTTTTCAAGAAGATTGTTGTAACATGGATTAAGTACTGCTGCTGTGATTTGGAGTGAAGAGAAAATTGTGTACTACCTAATAAAGTCCTGAGGAAGAGCTGTCTGCCTCCCACTCTGAACACAGCCCCGGAAATATTGTTTTGTTTCTGTTTTATCCTCAAAATAGGTCTGGTGGATTACTCACTATGGCAGCAAATCTGCCACTTTATGAAGGCAACACCTTTGGGTCCTTGCAGTTCGGTCTGAGGGCAACCAGGGTGGGGAGATTGGGGTTTAAAGAAAATAAAACCTCTTAAAAGTCTCTGAAGGGCTTCACTYACCACCAAATGAACGTGGGGATTTGTATTGAATTAATATTGCCTCTAATATTGACCTGTGATTACCCTCCAGAATCCCATTCCTGCCATTCCTTAACTGTGGGAATGACTTTAAATAAAACAAACGAAGAACCGAGTTCTGGTCTGTCCTGCACGTGGATTTGGTTGTGGGGCCTGCAGAAAGGAACACGAAATTGGGTTTAAAGCTCAGGAAATAATTGTTTGGTGAGAAGTTGTTGATGACCCATCCCTGGCAGTGCCCAAGNCCATTCCTTAACTGTGGGAATGACTTTAAATAAAACAAACGAAGAACCGAGTTCTGGTCTGTCCTGCACGTGGATTTGGTTGTGGGGCCTGCAGAAAGGAACACGAAATTGGGTTTAAAGCTCAGGAAATAATTGTTTGGTGAGAAGTTGTTGATGACCCATCCCTGGCAGTGCCCAAGGCCAGGTTGGACATTGGGGTTTGGAGCAGCCTGGGACAGTGGGAGGTGTCCCTGCCATGGCAGGGATGGGGYTGGATGRGATTTAAGGTCCTTCCAAACCTTTCCATGATTCCATGGTCTGATGGGATTGATTTAACTAATTCCAGCTCTTGTTTTCTTCTTTTTAGCTAAAGCAGATGAGGCACTGAAGGCCAAGGAGAGAAGTGAAGAAGAAGCCAAGAGAAGAAAGGAAGAAGGTGAGGAATTTTCTTTTATTTCATAACAAACCAAAGGCCAGGAAGTCAGAAATGCTTATTTTTAACTGTCCAAGCTCCAGTGGGGCTGTGGGATTTTCCTCCCTGGGCTGATGATGGAATTTGGTGCCCTGAGTCCAGCAGGTGGAATGATTAAACCAAATTAATTGAAATCTCAGGGAGTGATGAGAAGAGACATTTCCAACATCCTGAGGGAGCCAATCCAAACAATCCCAGGAGCCTCAAATCCTCACTGGAGCTGTGTGGAACTGGATGGGCTTTAAGGTCCCTTCCAGCCCCAACCATTCTGGGATTCCATGATTTCCTTACAAGAGGGAACTCAGGGAAATTCCCCGTTTTTGAAACCTTGGCTGCTGAGAATGTCATTTTGAATTTGTTTTACCTGGGGACTGAGAGGAATTAATTGGTGCTCCCAGTTAATCCTGCTTGGAAAAGGTTTTTGTGATGCCAAAGAAGGAAATCCAGGTGGAGAAGTGGGATAGCCCAGAGCTGGCAGGAGGAGGAAGGGACACTTCCCAATCTGACTGGAGAAGGGACCAAACCAACCAGCTGTGCCCCCTCCCCATTGTGATTCCTGGATTTTTGGAGCCCAGGGAGAGCCTTTCCACCTGGAGGAGTCACCCAGCCAGGCTCCCACGGGCACAGGGATATTGGGATGAGGTGGTTGGGTCCCACCAGCACCAATTTGCAGGGAAGGTTTGGAAAAAAACTCCTTTTTTGTTGTGGCACGTGTGCTGGCAATTGCTGCGCCAGCAGGGATTGGGAAGGGTGAGCGTGGAAAGGCAGAGGGAAGAAAAAAGGGGGAATTCATGACTTGGGAACAATGGAACTTCCAGAAATGGGGAAATGGGAAATGGGGAGGAAAACATCTCTACAATTTATGAATAAGCCATGAAAACTGTCCTGGGGTGGCTTTGAAGGGTTGTGAGGATGTCACAGTGTTCAAAAATGAAGAGAAGATTTATTTTTTTTTTCTGAATGATTTCAAATTCATCCATTTGCTGAGGGGTTGGCTCCCAGTTAGGAATGAAAGAGTTTGTTCTCACTGGAAAATACAAAGTGAAATTAAATTGTGCACAAAGCATGGAAGCATTCCCAGACATCCAGGGGAATTGCTCACTGGGAAACTCCAGGTTTTGGTAAGTTTATATCCAATGTGGATTCAAAATTCCAGTTTTAGGTCGGTTTATRTCYCATRTGGAKKCAAAATTCCAGTTTTAGGTMGGTTTATATCTCATATGGAGTCAAAATTCCAGTTTTAGGTAGGTTTATGTCTCCTGTGGAGTAAAAATTCCAGTTTTAGGTAGGTTTATGTCCCATGTGGATTCCAAAATTCCAGTTTTAGGTAGGTTTATGTCCCATGTGGATTCAAAATTCCAGTTTTAGGTAGGTTTATGTCCCCTATGGAGTCAAAATTCCAGTTTTAGGTCGGTTTATGTCCCACCTGGATTTGCCCACAGGACATTTATCCAGTGCTTAGAGTGTGTTCCCTTCCCTGTGCCAGGATGCTGAGCTCCAGTGGCATCTTTTGCTTGGAAAAAGAGCATTTTGCATTTTTTCTTAGTTCTTCCTTCCTCACACAACATCTCTGGGTGCCTTTTAACCCTCTTGGATCCCTCATGGTTTGGTAAAAACCTGTCAGACCATCGATTCCGACCTGTGACTGGTCCTTACCAGAGCACTGTCCAGTCATTGAAATAAAATAAGATAAAGCAGAATTATATTAAATTAAATCTTAAAAAAAAAWAAATTCCTGAATTACAATTTTAAAAGAATTTTTATTTCTCTACTATTCCTTATTTGATTTCCCTAACTAGAGCCCTGCAAAAGGGAATTCCAGCCCGTTTACACAGCCTGTGACTCCTTTACCCGGGAGCTGCAATAAAAATAATTCCACAAATAAACCAATCCTTCCCCAACTCATAAAAACTGGTTATTGCCCACCCCRTAGCGAGGCTGTCTTAACATTCCTTTTATTGTCATTTTATTGCCAAATCAGCTGTGAGATTAGACGTTGGATGTTCCGTGTAATCTGCTCGGAAATCAAATTATTTGACCTCCAAGCCCAGCTCGGCCCCTTCCCGCTGGTTTCCTGTTAAATATGCGGCRTTTCCCCAGCATGAATAAAAAATTGAGGACAAATTAGAATCTACAGACAGCTGACCCCAGCTCCAGATTAGAGACTGGGGGCTTGTGCTGGTTTAAATGTTTTAATTACCACAGTCCCTCCAGCCCGGTGAAGGACACACAGCAAAATGCTGATTTTTTTTTTTATTATTATTATTTTTTTAAAGTGACTAAAAAGCAAAGAAAGGAAGAAAAAGGCTCCCCCTGCCTCATTTGAATTTTTCAGTTTGATTACATTTGCACTTCCATTGGAGCTATGCTAATTTGCTGCATGAAATCAGGTTTATTAGCAAAAACTGCTGCTTTTCCGGGAGTGTTTCCAGTGCTTGGATTTTCATAGCTTGGTTTTGGTTTCCTTGCTTTGGGACTGCCTGAAAAGTGACCAAATCCCAAGGGGATTTTGCCACCGAACTGGGTTTTGCTCCAAAAATTTCAAATAGACAAATTCCAAAGGGGTGAAGTGGACAAGAGGAAAAATTGGAAAAAAAAACCCAAAAACCCCAAAACAAAACAAACAAACAAAAAAAAAAAAAAAGGAAAAATTAAAACACGTTGGATGATATTAGGGAGAGGTTTTGGCCTCGTTTCTCTTAATCTACCACTAATAATAATAAT
>QVAJ01000296.1:462808-480132 GCA_003546035.1 Mixornis gularis
GGTCCCTGAGGAGACCTGGGTGTCCCTGAGGAAGCGGAGACGAGACAGCGGTGCCTGCTGTCCCCGGGTGTCCCCGAGGATGGGGCAGCGGCTCTTGAGGGACGCGGGAAGGCGCCCTGCGTGAGAACGCACTAAGCTCACTTATATAAAACAATCCTAAAGTAATAATTACTATTAATTACACTTTCCCAGCGTCCCTTCACACCCCGCCGGCTCCCCGCTTACCTTCAGCGTAGCCTTGCGGACCTCCCCGAGCACCCTGAGCTGGCCGAGGGATCCCGCCTGGAAGTTGCGGTAGTGCAGGGCCACCCGCGCCGCCGCCACGGCCGAGCGGCTGCCGGGCTGCAGCTCCTGCCCGGCGCCCGGCGCCGCGGGGCTGCCACGGGGAAAGACCAGCACGACGAGCAGGAGGAAGGCGGGCGGGGAGGCGCGGAGCCCCGGCATGGTGCGGGCAGCGGCGGGCACTGGGGCGGGCTCGGCCCCGCTCCCGTACAAATAGCGGGGCCCGGCCCGCCGCTCCCGCCCGCCCTCCGCCCGCTGCCAGCGCCCGCCGGAGGGCCCGGCCCGGCGGTGACTCCCCTTCCCTCAGCCCTCCCACCCCACAGCCGCCACGGCCCGGGGGTGCTGAGGGCAACTGGGGGGGCTTGAGAGGTGCCGAGGGGCTTGAGGGGAGCCAGGACGTTATGGGGACCCGGAGGCTTGAAGATGCTGGGGGGACACTGAGAGTGACCCGGGTATTGAGGGGAGCCAGGGGGATTTGAGGGGGTCTGAAGCTTCTGAGGGGAACCAGGGGGATTTGAGGCAATCTGAGGTTTCTGAGGGGAGACAGGGGGATTTGAGGGGTGTCAGGTACTGAGGCGAGCCTGGGGCACTCGATGGGGACCAGGGGTTGTGAGAGGAACCCAGAGGATTTCAGGGGGGATGAGGACTTGGAGGGCAGCCAGGGAGGGCTTCAGAGGGACCAGGGTTTTTAAGCGGAGCCAGAAGGAGCTTGAGGAGGACCAGGGATTCGGGGGGGACCAGAGGGATTTGAGGGGTGCCAGGGTCCTAAGAGAAGCCCAGGTGACTCAAGGAGAGCTGGCAGTTCTGAGAGGAGATGGAGAAGACTTGGGGGTACTCAGGGCGGGCTGGGAGCCAGGGGGACTTGAAAGATGCTGGAACTTGAGCAGGACTGGGGGTTCTGAGGGGAGCCAGGGACATTGAGGGTCACAGGATTCATCTGAAGGAAGCCTGCAGCTCGAGCCAGATGTGTAATCCTGACACAGATCAGAGCAAACACAGGTAATGCTTGGAAAAAATGCAGTTAGCTCCTTCTCAGCGTTACCACAACTCAACACCTCCCAAAACTCCACAGCCTCACTCAGATCATGACACGCTTTGCCTGGGATACAGCTGAAATGTTCCAAACATAATGCACAAGAAGCATTCATCTCTAGAATAAATCTCACTTAGTGAAGTCTTTGGAACCAGTACACTCATGTCTTGGTAACATGAAGAAAATCAACAGAGCATGCAGCCAGATTCCCTTAAAATGATGTTTGGGATACAAGTGGGCTTGTTGCCTTGCTCCTCCTGCAAGCATCTCTTTTGGAGAGACTGAATGTGGTAAAATGTAGAAGGCTGCAGCACTTCCTGTGTTAAAAAAGCTGATTTTTAATGACCTGCTCTATTACCATCTGAGCAGACAGGGGTTTGTATGTGCAGCTGGGAATCTATTTTTGTGCTCAGCATGAGTATTGGGGCAGGTTTCTGGGCTGGGACCTCAGAGAAGTAAATCAAAACTAAATCAAAACTCTGCCTAAGTACTCAAACTGTCTCCTGTGGAGCTTTAAGTCTCTCTTTATTACTGGAACGCTTTTTCACAGGACTGGAAATTCAGTATTTCTGAGGCTTTCCTAAGTGAGGGAAAGAACTATTACAGCAAAGGTATATCATTCTTTACTATAGTTTTTTAAACCACCCAGCTAATTTTCCTGAATTTGTCGATGATGACTTTCCCCTGCTGAAACAGACTGTGTAATTAACAGTTTGTATCTTTACATTCATCACGTTTCACACAGGCCAGGCTGGCGGGGACTTGGAGCATAACCTGGTATCAAGGTTAGCCGGAGCATCGTTTTTTCCTTATTGGCACACATGCCATGTTTGTCTCCAATATTTTTCTGGAAGAAACCGACATTTCCTCGTTTGTCCTGGTTGTGGTGACGGCGCTGATGTCCCTTTCAGACACGCACGGGCTGAGTGCCCTGGGCTGGCCCTGGGGGGTTTGGGCAGTGCCAGCCGTGTCCTGCTGTCCCCTCCCTGCCCTGCCAGCAGCCTGGCGGTGGGATGAGCGCCGAGGATGCCGTGGGAGCGCAGGAAGCGCGGATCCGTGGAAAGGCGAGCACAGGGAGGTGGAGCAGGGCTGGGCTGGTGGGGAAAGCTCCGCTCCAGGATGTCGGGCAGGGTGGGGTGGGATGCGATGGGAAGGGAGCGGCTTCTCCTGCTCACGCTGCTCAGGGAAGGAGTTAAAGCCGCCCTGAGCAGGGGGTTCGCACTCACAGCTTCGGTGCCTTCGATTGTGGGGGAGTTTTTTAAATAGAGGTATTTAAATGCGGATTTGACACCAAAAAGGTTGCCAGGCTCAGAGCCGAGCCCCGAGACGCTGCCCCCATCCCTGACTTTGGCTGCACTTCCTTTCCCCTGGCGTTCTCCTCCTTTTCCTGCTGTCCCAGTGACAGGGCAGTTTCCTTCCTCCCGAGGTGACCGGGCGGCAGTGAGTGACCGGGAGTCGGTGTGACGAGGGCACTGAACCCTTGTGACAAAGCAGGGACAATCCCGGGGCAGTTTCCTACTCTCCAGTGCTGCTGTAATTTGCTGAATTGATCTGAATTTACAAAACAATTTGACTTGGGGAAAAAACAAAAGCTCAGATGTTGAGCAGGTCCAGGTCAAGGCTGAGGGATGTTTGTAAATGTGTACAAGCACAAGGTTTTGTGCTTCCACAACGTTTAGGAAATGTATTTATTTTAAGCTCTGAGGGTTTTGGACCCTTAGAAGCTGGAAGTGCATCCTCCAAGAGCCAAGGTGGATTCAAGCTCTTTGGTGAGGGTGAAGTGAAGCTCTGCAGTGTGTCAGAGCTGAACCAAAGGAGCTGAAGTGAGTGACCTGACCTGGAGTGAGTCCCCAGGGGTGCAGCAGGATGATCAGAGGGATGGGGCAGCTCTGTTGGGAGGAAAGGCTGGAGAATTGGGATTGCTCAGCCTGGAGAAGCTTTGGGGTGGCCTCACTGTGGCCTCATCTGAAGGGGCTGCAAGAAGGATGGAGGGGGACTATTGACAAAGGATGGAGGGACAGGACACAGGGAATGGCTTCACATGGACAGAGGACAGGGCTGGGTGGGATCTTGGGCAGGAATTCCTGGCTGGGAATCCCAGGCCCTGGCACAGGGTGCCCAGAGCAGCTGTGGCTGCCCCTGGATCCCTGGCAGTGCCCAAGGCCAGGCTGGACATTGGGGCTTGGAGCAGCCTGGGACAGTGGGAGGTGTCCTTGCCCACGGCTGGAATGACACTGGATGGAATTTAATGTCCCCTCCAACCCAAAGCATTGCATGATTCTGTGTATTCTGGTTAATTAAGTTAATTCTAAGTTAATTAGGAATGTGGTGCAGGGAGGTTTTGTCCTTTACAGTATTTTTTTCCTCTCATCCCACCTAATTTGCTCCAGCCCCAAAGGGGACGGTGCTGGTGTCAGTTCCAGCTCACAGAGCCTCTCTCCCTCTCCCCTTCAGGAACCAGGACATTGTGGGAGCCTTCCCAAGGTGGTTTGCATCACACTTTTGTCACAGCTGACTTGGACCCTTTGGAACTGGAAACAAGCCTTGGTTCAGGAAGTGGCTCTAAAAAGGATCCTGAGGTTTGTGTTTTCCTTTTTCATACATCAAGTACTTGTTTAGAGGCAAATTGTTCCTAATTTGTTTCGTATTTGGAGGAGATTTCTATATCCCCTGTACACACCAGACCTCACTGGCTCACAATCATTACCAGCTGACTGTAATTTGATACAGTGAATTTGGACAAAATTCACTTTATTTGGTTGTGCAACTTTTCCAGTTTTAACTTCCCCGTCTTGCAGTAGTTAAGAACGAGTTCTGTTACTTGTTTTTAGCTGATTTGGGATTTAGTTTCAATAATCAATCCCAAAGAATTTATTTTTAATTAGCCCCCAGATATTTTGCTGGATAAATCAAGAATTGGTGACCTTTTAATGCATTGCTGGGCTGACCTTACCTATAGGAATAAAACATGAGTATTGCTTTAGAGTGGGCCATTTTTCCCAAAAAAAAATTTGGGTTTGAAGTCTTCTGATTATTTTTAAATCAAGGATAGGGGTGGGTTTTTTAAAGAAATATTTGTATTTTGTGTCAGCAGCAATTCTGTCACTCCAGGCCCTTGCAAATTGTCTCTCTCCATCTCTCTTGTAGCTCCTTTCAGGTACTGGAAGGCCACAATTAGGTCACCCCAGCACTTTTAAGGGACAATATTGAAGTCAGCCAGGAAGGTCTGGTAACATCTGGCCCAAACCAAGGTCAGTGATGCTGTTTCCATTATTTTGTGTATTTTTATGTTTGGTTTAAAATGTTTACCAAGGTCCTGTACAATTGAAAGGGCACCAGGGAGTTTCAGAGCTCTCCCAGCTGCTGTTCCCACTTTCCCAGTGGATTATCCATCAGCACTTCTGCTCCTGCTGCTTGGAGGCTCCTCCAGCCTGAAGGCTGATGGTGTAAAGTCACCTTTAATGCCCCATTTCATTCAATTTGCTGGTTTTACTGTATCAAATCAATACATTTGCAGTGTCGGACATTCCCACACAGAAAAAACCCCAAAACCTTGTGAACCCAGTGAAACAGAGAAGCCCAGAAACTCCCAAGCACGTCAGCATTTACAGGATCCTCCTTTACTGCACTTCCCCAAATGTTGTTTTGCAAGGAAATTGGAATAAATCTGCCACGACCTGACCCCAGGAAAGTGAAAGGACAGGGATTATAAACAGGGAATCAATCATTGCAGGTGATCACTGTGATCCTGACCTCGGAGAGAGACACAGGACATTTGGCAAAAACTCTTCTGGATAATTTCTTTGGAATTCTGGAGCTGCTCTGGAACAGAGAAACCTTTCCAGACAAACAAATCCCTTCCATGCCCAGTGAGATCCCATAAACATGGGATAAACATGGGCAGTAAATAATCCCTGTTAATAACCTGAAATCACCGGGCTGCCTCGGGAAACTGTAACAAATGTGTGTGGGATCATGCTCAGGCCTGTTTAAAAACAAACACGAATTAAAGCAGCCCTTTGGATCCCAGCTGCTATGGGGAATATTTTGCTTTTTGGAGTGTTTGCTGCCTGTCACAGGGCAGCTCAGCTGGGATCCTGGGTTGGTGGACAGCTCTTGCAGCAGTTCTGCCTCTCCAGAGATGTTTGGGCAGATCCCTAAAAGATGGGAATGTGAAATGAAGCCTGTAAAGCACCGTTCAAATGGAATTCCTGGCAGATCCTGGATGTGGAGGCACAACCCCTCACCCCACAAAACTTCCATTTATTTGAGGCTAACATTTACTTACTTGACAGCAACAAAAACTCCCTCGTAATTCTGACTTTTTGACAGTGATTCTGGAAAGACTCAGTGCATGTCCCTGTGAAAACGAGGGTTGCGACAGCCCAATAACTTGGGAGGTGTTTGGTTGCACAATGTTTGGAGAAGGCATTAAATATTTGCACAACAAGGGGGTGATGGCTCAGGGATGTTTGAAATGAGGTGAGGACAGCAGAGGGATCCCCACCAAAATTCCTCAGCATCGTTTTCACCAATCACCCCTCTCTGCAAGGTGACAGTGGCCCCTCAGAGAGGAAGGAATTTGCCATGTCCTGCTCACTGGATCCCCCTCTCTGTCCCCTCTCTGTCCCCTCTCTGTCCCCCTCTCTGTCCCCTCTCTATCCGCTCTCTGTCCCCTCTCTCTGTCCCTTCTCTGTCCCTTCTCTGTCCCCTCTCTGTCCCCTCTCTGTCCCCTTTTTCTCCCCTCTCTGTCCCCTCTCTCTGTCCCCTCTTGCCCCCTTTTTCTCCCTTCTCTATCCCTTCTCTATCCCCTCTCTGTCCCCTCTCTGTCCCCTCTCTGTCCTCTCTCTGTCCCCTCTGTGTCCCCTCTCTGTCCCCTCTGCAGTGCCCTTTTCCAGGAGCTGGGGATGCTGAGCTCTGAGGTTCCTTTCATCAAAACCCACAAGTGACAGAAACCCCCGTGGGGACAGCCCTGCACTGTCACTGCTCTGGGCACACTTCAAAGGGGATCCTGACATTATTTATTTCAGCATTTTTAACGTCTCTTAGACAAAATAAGGTCGAAGAGAATAAATAGATATCAAATTTTTATATATTATCTATATAATAAATATGTAAAATAAAATATTCCTCATTGAGACCTTCCTTGAGTATGGATGTTATTTAGAGTGGAAAACAAGTAGAATTTATTGTTAATTCTGCTCTAAGAAGAATTTGTGTTGCAGGGAGATTAATTCACTTAAATGCAGGGTTTTATCTTCACATATGAATTTTGTACATGGTTTTTAAAGGTTTGCTCGAAGTTAAACACTTACAGCCTGTATTTATGTCAGTAGATACATAAATTCCTCATGGAATTATTCATTGAACTCGATGATGTTGGAGATCTTTTCCAGCCTTAATGATTCTGGGATTTTATTACCCGATTTTCAGCTCACCCTATAAAATGTGTGTGACAATTTGCAGGTTTTTAATTTTACTCTSCTGCAGGGTTTCCAGTAACCAGGTGACTGAAGCAGACTGAGCACCCTGAGAGCAGGAAAGGCAGGTTATTCTTCAGGAACCCCTACAATTATTTCAAAGAACAAATCAAAATTCACATTGTATTTGTTTGTAGTGTTGTAAATTTCATATTGGGTTATCGTAGGCACCACTCCTGGAATTTAAAAATCAACTGGGATTACATTTTAATCTGAGTATTAGATGGACATGCAATTAAAACACCAGAGCAGCTATGTCCAGTTCTTGAAGTAAYTAATGTCTATAAAATCTCATCTCCCTACTGAGGAATGGTTTGGTTTCTCTCATTGGTCAGTGAATTATCTCACAACGATCTCGTTTTCTTGGTTGTGATTAGCAATAACTCCTCCTTTGTTCTTTTCTGCATCACTGTGTGTTCCCAGCCCAGAACTTCTGAGAAAATGATCTTTTTTTCCCCAGGATTAGTCACGGTGTTTTGACAAACACGGCCTTGTTTCCTCACGAAATGTATCRGCACCACCGTGTTTATTTCTCCTSCAGCAGGAGCATGGGGGAGCCCAGCTGAACATTTGGATTTAAAAAAAAAATCTGGTGAAATAAGAGTTTTTTACAAAGTTCCACCGTGGCCAGTGTGGTGCTTTTCATGAGCACTGACCAGTGTTTATCCTGTCAAAACTCCAAGGGACAGGGAGAGCCTGCCTTTGATCCAGTCACCAACTGCCCAAAGCACTTCCAAACATTTCCAGCTCCAGGAACACTTTGTGAAGAGCAGGAGAGGGGCACAGGCATTCCCAGCAGATGGAATTCCACTTGGAGGGGCTACAAGGAGAAAACTCTTCCACTTTCATCCCTGGGAAAAGGGGAGGGAGTTTGTGTGATCTGGCTGAGCTCCCTCACCACATCACCAASCCCATCCCAGAGAGGGAGGGACCGTGGCTGTGCTCACCATTCCCTGGCTTCTGCTGGAAAAATGGATCAGAAATCCTGGAATGGGCACTAAGGTTTAGTGGGTTTCCTATAGAGTGAGAGTTTTTAGGAGAAACAGCAAGTGAAAATGGGAAAAGTTTTATGTCTAAATGTCTATTTAATGTCTAAATGGTAGTTCTGGCTYGGAAAATGAGGATTTGGTMCCTTCAARTGTTCACAGAATCATGRAATTCCAGACTGGATGGGTTGGGAGGGACCTTAAATCCCTCATTCCCAGCCCTGCCATGGGCAGGGACACCTTCCACTGTCCCAGGCTGCTCCAGCCTGGCCTGGGACACATCCAGGGGCAGCCACAGCTTCTCTGGGAATTCCATCCCAGCCCTTCCCCGCCCTTCCAGGGAGGGATTTGGGTTAAAATATTTGGGTTTGGCTTAGGATATAAAACCATGTCCAGGATGGGTTTGTTAAATTGGTTTTTTCCAAAGAAAAAAATGCCTTCACAACTGTGGAATTTTATTCTTCCAGGTTATAGAATGTGTTGAATTATTTCTATGGATGAAATGAATGAAATGATCCCAGATTAAATAATTTGCTGCCAGTTAAGAGCCTGGTGCTATCATTTTATTTATTAAGTATAGATCTTTTTAGATGGGTGATGTGTTTACAAACAACACAGTGCCACATCTACATAAATTATAAAAAAWAWAWATATATATATATATATAGTGTAACCCATGATTGAAGTGATATTGTGCCTGAATCCCTGATATCACACACCTTTCCCTCTGGAAGGATTTTTAATTGAGTGTTTAATTGTCCAAACAAATATAGGAAGTTGAAGGGAAATTCTTACACAAAGGAAAAAAGGGAGAACTTTCCCTTTTCTCTGTGTAAGCCACTGCAGAGTTTCCCTGCAGAAAGCTCCAACCTGTATTGACATTTTGGGTTCCTTTTTTCCCCTGATCCTGGCTGSCCTTGGTTCCAGAGGAGAACAATGGGATGGGAGTGAGTGCTGAGGGTATTTACAGCACAATCATGGGAAATGCTCCCATCACCACGGAGCCCTTTTCCTTCCCCTGGCAAATCCTCTGGCTGTGCTCCAGCCTCTGGATCCAGGAGCCTCTTCCCTGAGGGAATTGTTAACAACATGGAAAACTCCTATGTTCCAGTGGCACCGTTGGAAGGACACGACAAGACATCCAAGACCCACTTCCCTGGTGCATTCAGAAGGTGCTGCTGGGGGAGTTACACTGATTTTAACAGCTCCAAAGGTCAGAGATTTATTTTTAATGAATTATTTTTTCCCAGCTTTCTTAAATCTAATGATCAGCTTTCCATGTTTGTTGTAGTGGTTGCAGGGTTTGAGAGGCAGCAGAGTMAAACTGATTTAGGGATAAATTGTCRTTTCTTCACAAGACTCTGGAAAGGGAGGGGAGGGATATTAATATTTCATGTGGTTGGGAGAGGAAATGCCTGGCAGTCCCAGGGGAACAGTCACAGCACCTGGGCTGAACTCACCCAGGTTTTTGGCAGGAATGATCTCATTGCTCATCAGGAATGGAACAGAAAACAATTCTGACACAGAGCAAGAGGAGCCTGGCTCAGGAGGGGCCAGCACTGCAGTCAGAGAAGGTTTCAATGAGCTGGAGAAGGCAACAGAAACAGGTTAAACAAAAATGTGTGTTAAACAAAATGTGAGGGGGTAGAAGATCAATACCAARAATCAAACCAAATTAATTCTTCCTTCTTTTATTTTTGCTGTGTTTCCCTCTGTTTCCATCTTTCCATTTGCTGTATTTCCAAAGCAAGGAAGGGACAGGAGTTGAGGAAAGGCTGGTTCAGCTCAGCCTTGCTGATAAAGCAAGTCGGGTTTTCCCTCATCAATCTGTTTAATTAACTAAAAATGCAGAATTGAAGAAGTTGTTGGATATTTTTGCATTTTTCTGCAGTTGGCTGCAGGAGACTTTTCTCACACTGAGGGTTGGGGGTGTCCAGTCTGGAGAAGAGAAGGATCTGGGGAGATTTAACTGGGGCCTTCCAAGACCTGAAGGGAGCCTGAAAGAGCTGGAGAGGGACCTTGGMCAAGGACCTGGAGTGCCAGGACAAGGGGGAATGGCTTTAAACTAAAGCAGGAGAGATTTAGGTGCGATCTTGGGAAGGAATTCCTCCCTGGGAGGGTGGGCAGGGCTGGGATGGAATTCCCAGAGCAGCTGTGGCTGCCCCTGGATCTCTGGGAGTGTCCAAGGCCAGGCTGGAGCACCCTGGGACAGGGGAAGGTGTCCCTGCCTTGGCTGGGGTGGGGCTGGATGAGCTCGAAGGTCCTTCCATCCCAAACCATTCCCTGATTCCAGCCCAAAGATAACCTGGATTGGGGCCAGCAGTGCCTGGGGGCTAAAGCACCTTCCCAACTGCTGATCAGAACAGGAATTTCAGACATTTATCCCTGGGGTTTCTTGCTTATCCCTCAGCTGAGAGGTGATGGGAGCAACCAGCAGGAGCGTCCCCAGGTCCTGGGAGTGGGACACTGGGAATGGGACAGTTTGGGAATGGGACACTGGGAATGGGACAGTTTGGGAGTGGGACACTGGGAATGGGACACACTGGGAATGGGACACTTTGGGAGTGGGACTCTGGGAATGGGACACTGGGAATGGGACAGTTTGGGAATGGGACACTGGGAATGGGACACTGGGAATGGGACACTTTGGGAGTGGGACACTTTGAGAATGGGACACTTTGGGAATGGGACACTTTGGGAGTGGCACTTTTAAAACCATTATTGGCTTTGTGGTTTATCCTGAGACAACAGAACCAACAATAAATTGTCACTTCAGGGCCAGCACTTCGTGCCAGTTCAGGGAAATGCAGGGTGGCTGTGGCAGGTATCAAACACCCCCAATAAATCCTGGAGGAGGATCCCAGGGTAACAATGCCTGCTTGCCAAATCTGTTTGCAGAGCGCACAAAGCAACGAGGAAAACATTGCAACAGCACAAAGGTTTTTCTCACAGCTCCACCACAGGCTGCTGCCTCAGCAAAGCTGTTTGTTGGTGCTTTTCTTCCAGCCCCACACTGGGATTGAGCCAGGCCCTGCATCCATGGGGATTGGGATGCTGTGGCTGTAGGATAAACCCCCAGGCAAGGCCCCCAGGGAGCCATTTATGCTGTTTGGAACCCATTTATTTTTCCTCATTTCCTTGAAGACGTGCGTGGGGAGCAGTGATTCAGCCAGGCCCTCTTCCCAGTCCCGTGGGATGTGTGTTTCTTTCCTGTTTCCTGGAAGCACTCGGTGTTTGGGGAAGGTTGCTGGGCCACGAGGAGCTGCTGGACACCATCCACAGCCCCTCTCAGGCATTTTCTGCTGGGTGCAACTCCCTGAAAATCCCTTCAGCTTTGTAGGGAAATCACTTTTCCTATGGGGCACACGGGGGGTGAGGCTGGCTCTGGGAAATATTCCCAGGGAAGAAAGGCTGGGAATGTGCTGACAGCAGCACTGCTCTTTCAGGTGTCAGGGTAAGGAGCTTATTAAAAGCTCCRTTTTTGCTTGGTGAGCAGAAAGTGCAAGAAAATGGGCTGGGAATGTGTGGAGTGGAAGCTGAARTGATGTTGGGACAGCTCGGGCTGGAGGCAGGAATGCTCAGCAGGGAAGGAACAGGCAGCCTTAAAAGGAAGAGAAAACTTGAACACGTGAATTCTGGACAAAAAAATTATACAGAGCTGATGGATTGTGACCAGTTTGTGACTTYGGTGAAGTGACTTTGGAAAAGAAGGGTTTGGACTCCTGAGGGTGCAGATTTGGAGCCCCTGACTGTCAGGGCTGTGCTCTGAATTTTGGTGGTGGTGCCATCCCCTCCTCCCCACCAGAGCAGGGCTCAGCTGTGCCTCATCCCACCCCTTATCTCCAGTGCCTCTGCTGGCTCTAATTCCCTGCAATAATCAGATTTTAGGGAGTTATAAAAGCCCTCATGGCTTGTTTCTCCTCTTTTGGTGGGGATGTAAACTCAGAGAAGCCAAGGAAAACAGCCCAGTGGTTCCCAGGGCATGGACAGAGCCCCAGGGGTGCATTCCCAAAGGAATGAGGASTCTGTTCCCCAGCAGGCTCCATGTCAGTTGGATCCAGGGAATTCAGATCCTGGAGSCAAGGCCTGCCCCAAAGCTCTTCTTGTTGGGGTGGAACATAAGAAGTGTGAGCTGACAGTTTGCCAGGCAGCTCAAACAAGGAAGCAAACACTCCAGCTGCAGGATGGGATGTCCTGACTTGGCTTGGCTCTCTAAAGCAGGATTTTTATCTGTTCCCTTTCCTGAGGTCACTTTTCTCTCCCCATTTCCCACTCCCTATCACTTTCCAGAGCCATGCCCTCGGCACTGGTTGTCAGATGTCAGATATTTGAACTTGGAGTTGTATTTTCTATGAATGCTTTGTGGTTGTGGATCTCAAATTTCCAGAAAAAAACCCCAAAACCCAAACAAGTATTTGCCTTCCAGAAAAAAAAAAAAAAAAAAAAAAAAAAAGAAGAAGAAAAATTCATTTCTTTTCTCTTCAATTTCTTCTAATCTGACTTCATCTCCTGGTTACCATGCAGGGAGTGGTGGAGTCCCCAGCCCTGGAAGTGTTTCAAAATCCTGTGGATGTGGTTTAGTGCTGAGTTAACAGCTGGACTGATGCTCCTGGAGGTCTTTTCCAACTTCAGGGATTCTGGGATGATTCTAAAAGGACAAAGAACTCGTGGTTCCAAAGGGTTTCAGCTCCTCTGAGTGTAACCAAAGCAGATTCCACAGGAGGTGCCCATGGCCAGSTCAGCCTGGTGGGATTTCCTTCCCCATCCAAGGAGAAATTGGTTTCTAGGTGCAATCCCAGTCATTTACATATTAATATCTTTGGGAATGTTGTTCCCAATGGAAGCAGGGAGAGGTAAAATCCCTTGTGGCCTTCCCATGCCTCTGGGATCCATTCCTTGTGCTGGTGGTCAGGGGTGGGTGGAATTCAGGATTTGCCWAAATGGAAGAGGGAAATACAGAAATAAACCAAGTTGTGAGGGAAAGGTTCTCCAAGCACAGCACGATTTCCACTAAAACAATCTGAGAACTTGCTGTACTCATTTCCTTCTGCTCAATCCAGGTTATTTTCAAAGAATTCTGGTTTTTTTCCTCCTTTTCAAGGAACATGTGGAGCCCAGGACTGGCTGTGCCTCAGGTGAAACAGCAGCACCATTTTTCCTGCCTCATGGGAAGAAGGTGAGTCCTGGAGGTCTCCTAAGAAATGACCAAATTTTCCAAGCCTAGGAAGCTGGAATGAAACTTTCCTTGAAACTCTGGGCTGGGAATAATTCCCTTCCCATTTCCTGAGTGGGGATGAGCTGGCTGTGGTGCCAGGAAAGGCGAGGGGAATATTTCAGATACTCACCTGTGGGATTTGTGTTTATTCACTTGGCATTTATGGGGAACAACAACGTGAACACACTCGTTTCCTTCTCTCAGGCCATGAATAACATTGAGGAAATTGTTTGCACTTGGAAACCACAAGGTGGGGAGCTCAGGGACATAAAAATGCAAAGAATTGTAATCTGTGAGTGAAACCGGGAAATCAAGTGTTGAGCAAGGTGCTTCTAAAGGAAACAATGTATTTYCAGAATTAGATCACTAGTGGGTTGTTTTTTTTTTCTGTGCAAAGTAATTTCTCATTCACTCTTTGAAGGAAATAAAAAAGAAAATTGCATTTCATCTCCCTCTCCAGCCCTTTACTTTAACAAATACTTAGGCAGAATTTCTTGTCCTCTGACTTGAATTATCAGTTTGTGAAATGGTTTTCCTCCTCCCCTCTCCAGCTTGTTTCCAATTCATTGCCTATAAGGAAATGACTGTGCTCCCCCTTTCTCACCCTTTTCTCTATTCCTCCAAATTAGAGCTTTTTGTAATTTTTTCCTCATGGCATCACTTTCTTGGGTTATGAAGCAAAGCCTCATGCTCTGAGATAAACCTGGATATGTGGAGATGACTCAGGACTATTGGAATAATTGTGACTTTGCATTTTGGGATTTATTTGAAACGATCTCAACCCAATGAGAATATTTAACATAACCATGTCGACTACAGGGATAGAATTKAATTGAATTTCCTCAGATCCAAGGCCTGGGAGAGCTGGTGAGAAGGAATTCCACAGAGGGGAGGAATTAATATAAAAGTGAGGGATCAGGTGTATCAGCAAAGGAGTTCAAGTTCAGGGAACAAGGGGACCACTGAATCAAGTTGTTTCCTTGGAAAGTTCTCCAGGCTGGAACAGAGAGAAGGAAAGAAATCCACCCCACCTCAGCCAGGTCTTGGAAAGTCTCCAGAAAAGTTCAGGCACTGGAGGGCAGAGGAAATGCCTGAGGAGGAACTGCTGGATGTGCAGAAAATGCTCAGCCCTGGGTGGGGGAAAAGCAGGAGCCTGCCAGGAGCTCTGCCTTTGGGATAAAGGAATGAGGGAGAGAACACAGAGCTGAGAGGGGACAGCAGGAGCCTGGAGTGAGGAGCTGCTGGGATGTCCCACGGGCTGGGTGGTGGGACAGCCCTGGATTTGGGAACAGGATGATCTCTGTGCCTACAGGGATGCTGAGGGGACACTCAGCCCTGCCACGTGGGGAGCAGTTCCCTCTCCCACCCATGGCTGTGTTCCCAGGGGATGAGGAGCCCTGGTGACAAGGAGCTCTCCTTGGCCCTCAGCCAGAGCAGGGAACAGAGCCCTTGTCCAGGGTGGGAACTTCCTTCACTCCCAGCCTGGGTGACACCAACCWCCAGCCTGTGATTCAGGATCAAAGCTTCCTCCTGAAATTCCAGGCCTTAGCTCTGAAATCCTTCGTGTCCATCCCGCTGGAAGAAACAGCAGAGCTTTAAGAAGTTTAAATCTTTTGAGAATGCATCTTTTCAAGGATGAAATACCCAGGAAAGGCTTTGCTTCAGTGGCTCTCAGGCAGCTGCAGTTGTTCAGGATTTCCACCAAATAACCTGGAAGAGCCACCAGGAGTTTGTGTATCCTGAGGAAAACGGGCACAAAGGGAAAGTTGTGCATGGAGCCAAGTTCAAGTGTTACCTAGAAATTCAATTCTAGTCCCCAGAGCCCAAAGCTCTGAATTCCCAAGATCACAGAAGCCCAGACTGGTTTGGGTAGGAAGGGACCTTAAAATCCTCTCATCCCACACCTTCCACTGGACCAGGCTGCTCCAAGCCCTGTCTAACCTRACCTTGAACATGAGAAAAAAAATCCTCCTGAAAATTCTGACTCAGCTGAGAAGCTGCACATCACTCATGGTGCTCCTGCACTGTCCCAGGGGGTGTTTCTCACTCCATTCCCTGAGCTGGCTGTTGGAGAAGGAGCCTGGCAGCAGCTGCCCTCGGGAAGGGCTGTGAATTTCGGGGAGGATGCAGAACTGTATTTACCAGTGTGGGACAAGGAGCCGTAAACCCACTCTGCTGGTGTGACTCAGCAGAGGCAGGAGCTGTTTGCTTTGGCACAGGATCCCTCCCAACCACAGCAGCTTCCTCAGGCCAGGATCTTTGCTCTCACAGAGATTTATGGGGCAGAAAAGCTTCCTCAGCCTCTTCCCAGCACTTGGAAAACATCAGAATTGTCTTGGGATGGTGCATAAAYGCCCAATAACATTTGAGTGAGACAGAGAGGTTTGTAATAACCCATTCCTCAGCACATGGAGTGATTCAAAACTGTTTGCATGCCTGTGTGGGACAGATCTTTCATACCCTGAGGGGAAAAACGTGAGATTTTTCCTCCAGAAACKGGATAATGGGGTAATGGTGGTGGAGTCAATTTAATCACATCAAACACAGCTCCTGCTTGGTTGCAGTTTCGAAGCATCTTCCCAAAGACAGCAGTAACTCTGAGGAGCTGAACCCTGAGGCTCATCCTTGTTTCCTGGGAGTTTTTACTGTTCTGAGTGCYCCCTGCACCTGCCCTGCAAGGAGAGGAGGCCACAGGCACCAGGATTTTATGGTCCTATAAAGTCCTGTACACAGCTTTTCCTCCATTTCCTGCTGTTAAACACAGCGTTTGTGGGATCATAYGGCACTTTGAGTGCTCTGATTTATGGGGAGGCACCAACTGCCTCTGTAATAAACATCCCAAAGCCTGAGTTTAAGAGCAATCCACTGTGTTTATTTGAGACATAAACACTCACCTGCAGTGCATGTGCCTGAACTGACAGGAACATCACAGGCACAGCAAGGTCACAGCCAAGGGGAAGGTGGAAGTGACAGGGGAGAAAGGCAAATATTGGGAATTAGCAAATGGAAAAGTGTCCTTTTCTCCTGGTAAATATTCTGGATACGTGGCTGTCGTTTCTTACTCTCTGATAAAGAGCCTGATGTTACACAGAGCAAGAGAAATATAACCCCAGGCTCGGTTTAGCTTTGCTTCCCAAAGTTATCCGTTTTATCTGTGGAGAGAAATTGTTGCCCTGGAATTAGGAAACTCGAGGTGGCTCTGCAAGGTCAATTATCTTTGAGCTCCCTCAAGTGGCAATGAAATTGTCACAGAAGTTTGTCACAGAAATCCTCGAGTTCGTCACTGGAATCCTCGGGTTTGTCACAGAAATCCTCAAGTTCGTCATTGGAATCCTCGAGTTTGTCACAGAAATCCTCGAGTTCATCACTGGAATCCTCGAGTTTTTTACAAAAACCCTGGAGTTTGTCACTGAAACCCTCGAGTTTGTCATAGAAATCCTCAGGTTTGTCATAGAAATCCTCGAGTTTGTCATTGGGATCCTCCAGGTTTTTACAAAACCCCTCGAGTTTGTCATAGAAATCCTTGAGTTTGTCACTGGAATCCTCGAGTTTGTCACAGAAACCCTCGAGTTTTTTACAAAACCCCTTGAGTTTTGTCACTGAAATCCTTGAGTTGGTCCCTGASACTTTCCCATTTGTTGCACAACTCCTTTTCTAAGGCAGCCTTGTAATTTGAGCCCRTGTTTTTCACAGCAACTGCAATAAACCGAGATGCTCGGATCTCCCGGAATCGAAACCACTTCAGAGCAGTTGAACATGATCCATGTAATAACACAGTTCTCTTCTGACAAATCTCTGAAAAGACATGTATCAAGTGAAATGAAGCRTTTTATGTCCAGGAGGAGTTTGCAGCCGATTCCCGACACGATACCTGCGTGTTGTGAGAAGTTGTTTTGACTTTCTTCTGTGGTTCCTTCTCAAATTCACGACAGAGTTGCTGGAAAGTGAGTATGTTGTTCAACATCTCAGGTAAAACTCAGCCCTTTGCTTTCTACACCTCGGAAAGGTAAATAAATCCTTTAGCTTAAATCACAAGTGGTTTTGCCTCGTTAAAATTTTATTCAAGAAGAACATCTTTTAATCAGAAAGCAAYTGATGTGCACACAGGATTCAGGTCATTTTTGGTGCAAGAAGATGAAATTTGTTGGCAGACTGGAGCTTTTTACAGTAAAAAAAAARGTAGCTTTTTCAAGGGTTTGTCTGATATGGCAGAAGCTTTTGGAGCAAAGAGCTCAAGAAAAATGACTTTGGAGAAGAGAAAACTTCCAGTGTTTGAAGGGAAATTGGGAAGGAAGTGTTCATCAGGAATGGGACTGCCAGGACAAGGG
>QVAJ01000296.1:480567-498813 GCA_003546035.1 Mixornis gularis
ATACTTACATTCACATTTATGAGAGGAATGACAGATTTGTCTTTACAAACAAGCAGTGGATCTGCTGGAAGATAAAACCAGCACTGAGAGATAAAAGAAACAATGGGAAGGATCCCACTGATTGATGAATGGAAAAGAAGGTTTTGCCTTCACAAACAAACTTTAGGTTTGCTGATAAATGAAATTGGATATTGAAAGATGAAAGAAGCAATGGAGAAACCTCAGAAATTCTATAAGAACTAAAATTTAAAAGGGGGGGGTTATACATTAAATGAGAATTTTAGGTATTAGGCACTCCGGGAAGTCTGTATCTGTCAAGTACCTCAGCCAATGGTGACAGAGACAGCAAAATGCAGCCGGGAAATTGGGATAAAATAGGAGGCTCCGTCCTCCAAAATTTGAGAGATCCCAGAGGAAATGCCCCATGGCCTCTCCCTTTATTGGAATAAAGTAAAAGGACTCCTCWGTCTCCTTTTTGGACATAAACCTCTGGGGGTTGAGGATCAATTTCCCTAACACTTACATTTACACTTACTTGACACTGACATTGACATTTTTTATATTTATTTAACATTCCTATTTCCCAGACCCCCCGCCCTCAGCCCGGCGTTGCCATGGCAACAGGCGGGAGGTCACGTGCCGATCGGTGTGTCACGTGCCGGGTGGGTCACGTGCCGGGCTCTCACGTGAGGCGGGCGCGATGGCGGACGAGGAGCGGGCGCTGCTCGGCGCCGATGGCGGCGATGGCGGCGGCGGCTCCCCGGGCCCTCCCCGCGCCCTGCCCGCCGCCTGCGATCCCCGCCGCCTCCCGCACCGCCTGCTCGTGCTGGCCCTCATGTGCTTCCTGGGATTCGGTGCGGGCCGGGCGCGGGGGGCTGCGTGGGGGGGATGTGTGGGGGATGTATGGGRGGGTTGGGGTGTGGGTGCCAGCGCAGGGCCCTGAGCCGTCCCCTTCTCCCCTCAGGCAGCTACTTCTGCTACGACAACCCCGCCGCTCTCCAAACGCAGGTTCAGCGGGTGAGTCGCTGCCGGGGGGCTTTGAAAAACATGGGGAGTGATCTTTTTCGTGGGTGTGGGCTAACGGGACAATGGGGAAGGGTTTCTCACTAGGGGAGGTGGGATTTTGGGAAGGAATTCCTGGCTTAGAGGGTGGGCAGGCCCTGGCACAGGGTGTCCAGAGAAGCTGTGGCTGCCCCTGCACCCCTGGAAGTGTCCAAGGCCAGGCTGGAGCAATCCRGGATAGTGGAAGGTGTCCCTGGGCTTGGAACAAAATGAACTTTCAGTCCCTTCCATCCCAACCCATCCCGGAATTCTGTGAATTACAGAAAATTATTTCTCCTTACTTCTTCCCGAATCCCTGCTCTGTGTCCCTGCAGTCAGCTGAGCACTAATGGCTGTTCCCAATCCCCTGTGCCCTGCAGGACATGAAGGTGAACACGGCCCAGTTCATGGCTCTCTATGCCTGGTACTCCTGGCCCAACGTGGTGCTCTGCTTCTTCGGAGGGTTCCTCATAGACAGAGTGTTTGGGATCAGGTGAGGGCAGCCCTTGTGTTCCATGGGCAGGGAGTGAGGAGCTAAGACTGCAGCTGGAGTCCAGACTTTATAATACAAAGTTTTTCAAGCTCATAATAAACCTTTTCTGTATTTTTTCCCCACACAGTTTAGCATTTTTTAATGATATAAATGAGCTTCTTCCCTTCATAATTTAAATAGAATTGTTTCAACAACACCACCTTGTGCTGCCTGTTCTCTCTGGGAATTGTTGGGCTGCAGGATTAATTACAGAGACCTTTTTAATAATTGCCCATCCACCTCCCCTTGTCTCCCTGCTGCAGGCCCAAAACAGTGTTTTGTATGGAGAAAAAGAAAGGATTCTGGTTATGCATGAAGAGATTTTATTTTATTTTATTTTATTTTATTTTGTTTTGGTTTGTTTTATTTTATATTTTATTTTATTTTTATTTTATTTTTATTTTATTTAATTTTATTTTATTTCCTTTCCAGGTTGGGCACTGTGATATTCAGCATCTTCGTGTGTGTGGGGCAGGTGAGTGTGAGGGAATGGGTTGGGGCTGCAGTTTGTGTTTCACTGGAGACACCTCAGAACAGGGATGGGAGAATTTGGGGAAGGGGAACCTCGGAATGGGACTGCAATCCTGGGAAGGATCCCCATTTTTGATGTGTTTGATGTGGAATTGCCTGAGGATGACCCAGTCCCAGCTGGGCCGGGCTGGAGAGGATGGAGCAGAGGGAACAAAACCCAAAAGGAGCAGGAATTGGGTGAGGAACGTTTCTGGGAAGGGAAGAGCACTTCTGTTCCTGTTTTCAGACACTTCTGCTTTGTTCCATATGTGAAATGCACGGTTATGATTCCCCTGGGTGCTGTTTGCAGGTGGTTTTTGCCCTGGGAGCATTCTTCAACACCTTCTGGCTGATGGAAGTGGGCAGGTTCATATTTGGGTGAGTCTGGAGGGGCACACTGGTGCCCTTTGAGGTAAGACCATCTTAAAAAACCACAAAAACAAACCCTGGAAAACTCTCCTAGAGAAGTGCTGCCACTTGGAGCCAAGATTGGTGGATTCTGAGACCTCTGAAGCTGAGGAATGCAAGATCTCCACTTCTTTTCCTTGTGTGGTTTAGTCAGGAAACAAAACCCAGGATTTTGCAGGTGCTGCTGAATCAAAAACTGTGGAACCACCAATTATTCCTCAATCACTGCAGCTTCAGTTCTGAGTCTTTGATTTCTGCTGCACTGTGTATACAAATATGCTCTGAATCTGCCTTCTCACAGCCAGATCTCTCTGCAGTCCTGCCCTTGTTGCTCTGCCTGCTGCATTTGGGATGTTTTGGTTTTATTTTCCAGGATTGGTGGTGAGTCCTTGGCCGTGGCCCAGAACACGTATGCAGTGAGCTGGTTCAAGGGCAAGGAGCTCAACCTGGTGTTTGGATTGCAGCTCAGCATGGCCAGGATTGTGAGTTTGCACCACTGGGAGTAGAGAGGGGACCTGTGCTCCTCTTTTTGGGTTTTTTTGGGGGGTTTTTTAGGGCTCCTTTTGGGTGTTTCTAACTGCTGCAGGTGTTTCCCTGGTGGAGCTGTGCTCTCAGGATGTTCACCAGTACTTAACTGGTGGCAGCCTTGGGATTGGATCCTTCTCTGGGGCAAAAATGAGGGAAAAAGGTGCTTTTTCCTGGTGCCTTTCACCTGGGAATCCTGTTTGACCAAATATATCCAATTCAGCCCTTTATGAGCTCCTGCCTGGGGGTTTATTCACTTCTCGTAAGTGAAAACTCTTCCAGACCTGTATAAAAACTCTATTTGTGATGTTATATCCTTGTTGCAGTGATTAATTACATCCTTGTTGCAATGATTAATTATATCCTTGTTGTAATTATTAATTATACCTTTGTTGCAATAATTAATTTGTTTCCAGCCCAGCCAGGGAACCGTTTGTGTCATTGGTTTAAGTTCCCTGGGTAACATTTGAATAACAAAAACTCCTGCCTGCTGCTCCTGGTGAATCCCTGGAGCTGGGAAATTCTGGGTTCCTCACCATGGCTCTCTTGTGCCTAGGGGAGCACGGTGAACATGAATATTATGGGCTGGATCTACTCCAGAGTTCAGGATCTCCTGGGCTCTGCTGGGCCCAGCACCCTCGGCCTGGCTCTGCTCATAGGTCAGTGATGGTTTGGGTTGGCGTCACCTGCCTGTGTGTTCATGACTTATCAATCACTTAAGAGCATTTATTAACCACTTAAAAGCAGCACCAATCTGTTTGAGCTTAGGGAGAGCAATCCCAGCACTTTTTGGATCATATTCTCCTTTTCTCTCAGGTTGCTGCAGCTTCTGAAACGCTCTGGCATTTTTGGGGTTGTCAGATTTAAGTTTGTGTCTCGTGGAGACGAAGTATTTCACATCCTCTGAGCAAAGAACAGGCTTGAAACGTTTTCTGAGGAGTGTCAAAGCTTGCCTGTGGTTATCTGATTGTAGAAGTGAAATTTTAAACAATTTTAGGGTGTGTTCCTTCCCCTCAGAGCCGTGGGCATGGAGATTTTGGTGGGTGGAATAAGGCCAGGCTTTGTTTCTGTTCCTGCAGGGTGCAGATGAGGAGCTTGGCTGTGCTGAGGGGGGAGTGGAGGTGATGTTTTAAATAAAATAAATTCATTTCCATGTTTGTGCTCCAGGGCAGGTGTGAGCCACGTGTCAGGCTCCAGTTTTACCCCTGAATCTTTGAGTTGGGTGCAGCTGATGGTAAACTTGGTGTGCCTTGAGCTGTCCAACAAAAACTGCACTGATTGGGCTGAAAACCCAAATTACTGCTCCAGCTGTCAGTGACCRTGTGGTGTTCCCTTTTCAGGTGGAGTCACTTGTCTGTTCTCCCTGGGCTGTGCCTTAGTCCTGGCTTACCTGGACAGGAGAGCAGAGAAACTGCTTTGTAAGGAGCAGGGGAAAACAGGTCAGTGCTGGGCCAGAGCCTTCAGCTGCATTTCCAGGTTTGCATTTCAGAGCCTCCAGTGCCTGCTGCTCAACCTCTTCACTGTCAGAAATGTGATTTTTAGCTCATTTTTACATGAAGTGTTAATTTTAAACACCAGCTCCACAGGGAGATGCACTGACACCTGCTTTATTTATAGAAATAAATTAGTGTAAATGAATTGACACTAATTATTGCCATTGCCACTGCTTCTGTGTTTTCTTGGATTTCCTGGGAATTTTCTGTGATTTCCTTCAGCAGGGATGCAAAACTAATGGGACTCTTCCCTGTCAGTGTGTGCTGGGTTGAGTTTTCCACATGGGAGAAAAATAAACTAAAAAATAAACTAAAAATGACCTGAATTGGAGACCCAGATTTGGTTTGGGATGGGAGGAACCTTTAACCTGCAGGCAGGCAGTGGCAGGGATGGGATTTGGGAGGGATTTGGGATCACCTGGACGTTTGACAATCCCAGATTTGTTTGTGGTGGCTGTTTCTGCAGGAGAGGTGATCAAGCTGACGGATGTGAAGGATTTCTCCCTGTCCCTGTGGCTCATCTTTGTCATCTGTGTCTGTTACTACGCTGCAGTTTTCCCTTTCATTGGCCTTGGCAAGTGAGTGCCTCTCACTGCTCCAGCAATTCCCAAAATGGAACCCAAAATGCCTCAAAACTTGGCATTTGTCAGCTGAGCTTTGTGGGAATTGCCCCTCTGAGCTCTCAGAGCACCAGGAATGTTTGATTTCCTGGTTAAAACTTTAAACCATGGGGTGGAATTTGGTGTCCTGTGGGGTTCCTTCCATATTTACAACCCAATATCTCATTATTTGGGTTAAGTGTTGGTTATGGATGTTTTATCTTTTCCCCAAAGTGTAATTTGAATGATCCTTAAATTAAAAATCTATGATGCCTGATAACAAGCTCCTAAATTAATTATAAATGGCAGTCTGATAACAAGCTCCTAAATTAATTATAAATGACAATCTGGGATATTTATGTCAAAGCTCTATTTAACTTTTTTATAAATGAGATTCTCATGTCTTTGTCTGACTTAATTTTGATTTCCCATCCTTCAAGTCTGCATTTCCCTAAACGTTTTTTATTTTTTTCTTCCCTCAGGGTTTTCTTTATTGAGAAATTCCGATTTTCCCCTCAAGAAGCCAGTGCAATTAACAGGTATCCTGGGATTGATTTCATAAGGAACAGGGTTCAGGATGTATTTTTGGGCTCTGGGCAAGTGGGAAGAGATTTGGGATCTCCTGTGAGCTGCATTTAAGTGGAGAAATAATTTCACATGACCCAAGGAATAACTGGGAAATGTGGATGTGTTTTTTATTTAAAAAGTAACAAAAACGTTTCCAGATGTTCACACTGGAAAGAAAAAACCTCTGAAGGGTTTTATTTTAGTATTTAGTGATTCTTTAATGAGTGATAAAAGTAGTTTGTTTAATAACAACACTAAAGAAACTCAATTTTGGCAGTTTGAGGATGAATTTGTGATGTGCAAAGCAAACCTGGGTCTGTCCCTGTTTCCTTGGATGCTGAGCACTTCCATGTCCTCAAACCTTTTGGGAATTCTAAAATCTTGGGATTTTTTTGAGGAGGTGTTGATTTCTTCTGGCCTGTCCCAGTTTCATTGGATGCTGAGCACTTTTCATATCCTCAAACCTTTTGGGAATTTTCCATTATTGGGATTTTTTTGGGGAGATGTTGATTTCTTCTAGCCTGTCCCTGTTTCCTTGGATGCTGAACGCTTCCATGTCCTCAAACATTTTGGGAATTCTAAAATACTGGGACTTTTTTTTGGGAGATGTTGATTTGTTCTGGCCTGTCACTGTTTCTTGGATGCTGAGCACTGTCATATCCTCAAATCTTTTGGGACTTCTAAATGATTGGAATTTTTTTTGAGGGGAATGTTTATTTCTTTTGGCCTGTCACTGTTTCCTTGGATGCTGAACTCTTCCATGTCCTCAAACCTTTTGGGAATTTTAAATTATTGGGATTTTTTGAGGGGAATGTTGATTTCTTATCACCTGTCAGAGTTTCCTTGGATGCTGAACTCTGTCATATCCTCAAACCTTTTGGGAATTTTCCATTTTGGGGATTTTTTTGAGGGGAATGTTTATTCCTTGTGGCCTCAGAGTTAACCAAGGGCTCTGGGATGTCCAACCTTCCCTCTCCGTGTCCCCAGCATCGTGTACATCATCTCAGCCCCCATGTCCCCCGTGTTTGGGCTGCTGGTGGATAAGGTTGGCAAGAACATCATCTGGGTGCTGTGTGCTGTGCTCACCACGCTGGCCTCGCACATCCTGCTGGCCTTCACCTTCTGGAACCCCTGGATTGCCATGGTAAACGGATCCCCTGGATTCACACCCAAACCCAGCTCAAATGGCAAATATTGCCCTCGTAAATGGCAAATATTGCCCTCATGAATGTCAAATATTGCCCTCATGAATGTCAAATATTGCCCTCATGAATGTCAAATATTGCCCTCATAAATGTCAAATATTGCCCTCATGAATGTCAAATATTGCCCTCATGAATGTCAAATATTGCCCTCGTAAATATCCAATATTTCCCTCGTAAATATCCAATATTTCCCTCGTAAATATCCAATATTTCCCTCGTATATATCCAATATTTCCCTCGTATATATCCAATATTTCCCTCGTATATATCCAATATTTCCCTCGTATATATCCAATATTTCCCTCGTATATATCCAATATTTCCCTCATATATATCCAATATTTCCCTCGTATATATCCAATATTTCCCTCGTATATATCCAATATTTCCCTCGTATATATCCAATATTTCCCTCGTATATATCCAATATTTCCCTCGTATATATCCAATATTTCCCTCATAAGTATCCAGTATTTCCCACATAAATATCAAATAGTTCCTTCATAAATATCAAATATTTCTCACATAAATATCAAATATTTCTCTCATATCAAGTGTTTCCCTCATAAATATCAAGAATTTCCCTCATATATATCCAATATTTCCCTCGTATATATCCAATATTTCCCTCATAAGTATCCAGTATTTCCCACATAAATATCAAATAGTTCCTTCATAAATATCAAATATTTCTCACATAAATGTCAAATATTTCTCTCATATCAAGTGTTTCCCTCATAAATATCAAGAATTTCCCTCATATATATCCAATATTTCCCTCGTATATATCCAATATTTCCCTCATAAGTATCCAGTATTTCCCACATAAATATCAAATAGTTCCTTCATAAATATCAAGTATTTCTCACGTAAATATCAAATATTTCTCTCATATCAAGTGTTTCCCGCACATATATCAAATATTTCCCTTGTAAATATCAAATATTTCCCTCGTAAATATCAAGTATTTCTCACATAAATATCAAATATTTCCTTTGTAAATACCAATTATTTCCCTCCTAAATATCAAGTATTTCAAGCGGCAGGGATCACAAATTTTCAAATCAATTTTAATTCTCAAGCTGTTTTCCAGCGAGGTGCAGCTCTGGGCGTTCACTCAGGCTCTTTAATTTAAATTAACAGAGTTGATTTTAGGGAAGAACAACTTCCTCATTCCCGGGGGAAGTTTTAAATGTGGATATTTACTCAGAATTTGATGGCACGAAGTGTTTCCTGAGCTGTTTTTGGGAGAGAAGGCAGTGATATATTGATTTATTGTGGTGTCAGCTGTGGGGTGGCTGTGCTGTGACCCTGTTTGTTTGTCCCCGTGTCCCCAGAGCCTGCTGGGGGTGGCCTATTCCCTGCTGGCCTGTGCCCTGTGGCCCATGGTGGCCTTTGTGGTCCCTGAGCACCAGCTGGGAACTGCCTATGGATTGTGAGTATTCCCAGGGATGTTCTTGGTGCAAATCCACGGCTCCAGCAGAGCTGGGATTGCCCAGCCTGGACTGGGGGAGCTCTGGGGTCACCTGGAGAGGGACTGGGGACAAGGATGGAGGGGCAGGACACAGGGAATGGCCTCACATGGACAGAGGATGGGGTTTATGGGATTTTGGGGAGGAATTCCTGGCTGGGAGGGTGGGCAGGCCCTGGCACAGGGTGCCCAGAGCAGCTGTGGCTGCCCCTGGATCCCTGGGAGTGCCCAAGGCCAGGCCGGATGAGCTTGGAGCAGCCTGGGAGGTGTCCCTGCCATGGCACTGGGTGAGCTTTAGGGTCCATCCCAATCCCAAACCATTCCCTGCTTCCATCCCAATCCCAAACCACTCCCTGCTTCCATCCCAAACCATTCCCTGCTTCCATCCCAGTCCCAAACCATTCCCTGCTTCCACCCCAAACCATTCCCTGCTTCCATCCCAATCCCAAACCACTCCCTGTTTCCATCCCAAACCATTCCCTTTTTCCATCCCAATCCCAAACCATTCCCTTTTTCCATCCCAATCCCAAACCATTCCCTTTTTCCATCCCAATCCCAAACCATTCCCTGATTCCATCCCAATCCCAAACTGTTCCCTGCTTCCATCCCAAACCATTCCCCGATTCCATCCCAATCCCAAACCACTCCCTGCTTCCATCCCAAACCATTCCCTGAGTCCTGACACTCTTGAACCACTGACTCTGAGCAGAGCCAACCCATTCCTGGTTCCCAGCTCCTCCAGGTTTGGAGCAGGAATCCCTGGGGGAATCCCTGGGGGAATCCCTGGGGGAATCCCTGGGGGAATCCCTGGGGGAATCCCTGGGGAATCCCTGGGGAATCCCTGGCTGCTCTGGGGAATCCCTGGGGGAATCCCTGGGGAATCCCTGGGGAATCCCTGGGGGAATCCCTGGGGGAATCCCTGGGGAATCCCTGGGGAATCCCTGGGGAATTCCAGGCTGCTCTGGGGATGTGCCTTTGGGAGATGCAGCAACTTCTGCAAAACTGAGCCCCGACTTTGCCTTGTCCAACAAATGGGGGAAGGTGCATCTCTCAGGAGCTCCAGAGGAGCTTTTCCTGAGGGAATCAGAATCCCTTCTCCCGAGCCAGGCCCTCAGTGCTGTCCCTGCTCTGTCCCAGCATGCAGTCCATCCAGAACCTGGGCCTGGCAGTGATTGCCATTGCAGCTGGAATGATCCTGGACACCAGGGGATACCTGTTCCTCGAGGTCTTCTTCAGTGCCTGTGTCTGCTGTGAGTCTGGGACCCTCTGGGGATGCCTTCAGGAGCTGCACTGGCCTTTTTGGCTTCATATTCCCTGAAAAACTGAAATAATTCCTCTCCTAGAGGTGCCAGCATTGGGATGAACCCCTCTGGGAATGGCTTCAGGAGGTTTCATTGGGTTTTTTGGCTTCATATTCCCTGAAAAAGTGAAATAATTCCTCTTTTCTAGAGGTGCCAGCTGGGCAGTGTGGGGATGAACCTCTCTGGGAATGGGATCAGGAGGTTTCATTGAGCTTTTTGGCTCCATATTTGCTGGAAAACAGAAATAATTCCTCTTTTCTAGTGGAGGTAGTGTTGGGATGAACCCACAGCCAGTGAAGTGCTTGGGGTTTCCTTGAAGTGTGAAGAGTTTGAGTGTTTAAAAAATGGAGTGAAAGTAGACAAACAATGCTTTTGAAGTGCCAGTTAGAAGTTTAAAATTAAAATCCAGTCTGAATTACCAGAAAACTCCTCTGAGTTACAGCCACCATGAAAATCTTGGTTGTGGGTGAAGCCTGATCATTTATTGTCAACTAAAACTGTCCCTTCCCTTCTGCAGTGTCACTGATAGCTGTGGTCATGCTGTACTTTGTCAATCACCTCACAGGTGAGTCTCTGCAGCTTCTCTTTGCCTCAGTTTCTGCTCCTGTAAAATCATTTTTCTGATTTCTCAGTGCTCTGAGAACTCCCTGGGGGGGATTTTGATGCCAAAGCCACGAAAATCCCAATTTTAAAGGTCTCACGGTGCCCATTGCTCCTGTTACAGGTGGTGATCTCAACTGGTCTGCAAAGAAAAGGGCAAAACTGCAAAAAGCAGCTGCTTCTGAGTGAGTACAGAGCCAGGAAATGTCAGTGTCCCTGGGAAATGTTTGTCCTGGAGGGATTCAGGAGATCATTTCTCCAGTCTCATTTATATTGGATTTATTTTATAACCAATGTGTGGTTTAGGATTTCACATCCCTGCCTCCTGTGAGTCAATATTTGAGGTGGCATTATCCAGGTGGGGCCTTTCCTGGCACTTTTCCTCTCTGTTCTCCTTGATTTCAGTGGCCTCACCACTGAAATGTGGTGGGAAATGTGGTGGTTTGAGTGTAAATCACAGCACTGACTGGGGTCACATCTGTCCCAAATGCTCCTGGTGACAGTCAAAAGGTTTTATTTTTAATAAGAAATTGGGGCAAGAATTTTCAATTAAATGGGATTCAGTTCCTTTAAAAGGAAATGGAGCACTTGAGGTGGCAGGAATGGCTGGGATAAGGAAATTTTGACTGTTCATGGGATGGTTTGGGTTGGGAGGGACCTTAAAATTCATCCAGTTCCATGGGCAGGGACAGCTCCATGGACCAGGTTGGTTCATCCAATTAAAATATGGTTAATTATTCTTCATTTAACATTTTTACGGGGATTCCTGTAACAATTCCAGGGGTCCTGTGGGATTTAGGATGTCCCAGCCCCATGTTTGTTACCCAGAACAATTCCAGGGGTTCAGTGGGATTTGGGATGCCCCAGCCCAATATTTATTACCCACAACAATTCCAGTGGTTCAGTGGGATTTGGGATGCCCCAGCCCAATGTTTATTACCCACAACAATTCCAGGGATTCGGTGGGATTTGGGATGCCCCAGCCCAATGTTTATTACCNCACAACAATTCCAGGGATTCGGTGGGATTTGGGATGCCCCAGCCCAATGTTTATTACCCACAACAATTCCAGGGATTCGGTGGGATTTGGGATGCTCCAGTCCTGTGTTTGTTGCCCATAACAATTCCAGGGATTCTGTGGGGTTTGGGATGTCTCAACCCAGTGTTTATTACCCATAACAATTCCAGGGGTTCTGTGGGATTTGGGATGCCCCACCCCAATGTTTATTACCCACAACAATTCCAGGCATTCTGTGGGGTTTGGGATGTCCCAGCCCTGTGTTACCCATAACAGTTTCGGGATTCTCTGTGATTTAGGATGTCCCAGCCCAGTGTTTATTGCCCATAACAATTCCAGGGGTTCTGTGGGATTTGGGATGCCCCAACCCCCCCAGGGATTCCTGTAAGAATTCCAGGGACTCAGTGGGATTATTTGGGGTGCCCCAGCCCCGTGTTTGCAGTAATTGTTGTCCCCGTTTCTTTCAGAAAGGAAAGTTGAGTAGCAAAGCCAAGGTGGGAGCTCCAGCACGTCCCCAGCTGCAGGAAGCAGAGTTTGGGTGTCCCTGGAGCTCTCTGCAGGATCCCTCCACCCCCCTGGGCTTTCCAGCACTGCCTCAGCTCCTGCTCTGTTCTAACAATGCCAAAATTCCTTTTTTTGGTGGGGTGAGGGCCCTGGCTCAGACACCTGGAGCTCACAGGGTGGAGCTTTCTGGGCAAAAAGCAATTTTTTTGTTCTCACCCAGAGCTCACGACAGCTGCTGCTTCTGTCACTGTCTTACTGCAAAAACCACTTTTTAAATGTCTTCACAGCTTTTGGGTTTGTTTCCTTTCAACACAACGGAAAATGAGCCACAGGTGCTCAAATGGACTTTTTTTTTTGTAGGAGATTTCTGAATTCTGAGGCTGCTGAGCAGTCTTTTATTGCCTTCTCCGTTCTCTTTGTATTGTAATGGTCATTTTAAGGGATGAAAGTTTTGTTTAATAGATAAAAAAAATTGTTCCAGAAGCTCCTTGAGCACGCTGTAATCTGGGAAAAACCAAAAGGTTTCTCTTTCTGCTGAAATCTTGGAGTGAAATAAAAGGAACCTGCAGAAATCAGCCTCTCTCTTTCTTTACACTGAGTTACTGATCCCTGCACGGCTCAGGGTCCTTCCCCTGCTCCCCCAAAGCATTTCCTGGCTATTAAAACAACACCAGCAACATTAAAACATTAACTAACACTCAAATAACAACAATTCCCTGCTTTGGCAGCGTTTTCCCTCAGGGCAAACCATCTTTTGCCACTTTTCTTTTGCAGAGCAGAAGAGCAGGAGAGGCTCAGAAGACAGAACGAAGATGATTTGGCAAAATTGCTGCCAAAGGCTGATGCCTTTAGTTTAAGGAATAAATACCTGTCCAAACTTGGAGCTCAGGTATCACTGATTAAAAACCAGAATGATGAGGGGGTGATGAAGATTTTGGCTGTTTTTACCGGCCAGCAGCTCCACCTCTGAGTGAAATCCCTGGGATTTGTTCTCAGGAAGAAACCTCCCAATAATTAAAAATCTAATGAAGGCAAGCAATCGAAGGCTGGCCCATTTCAGAAGCTGAGGAATGTCTTTAATTTTATTTTTTTGCAGCTCCCAGCTCATTACTCCTCCTGTTTCTCAACCCTGGCCCACAGAAGTGTGTTGAAATAGCAGCTTGGCCCTGTGGAGAAGCAGGAATCCGCTGAGTCTCCTGGGACTCGGAGCCTGGGAGATGCTCCGTGCTTTGCTGCAAGCCTCGATCCTAGATTTCCAATATTGCCTAAAACTCCTCCTGCCTGGGCAAGCCCGAGGATCCTGCTGGGGAATTGTGGCTCTGGTGGAAGCTCTGAGTASCTGCTCCAGCCTCCTGGCTCAAATACTCCGTGAGTAGCTGAGTCAGGGGCCAGGGTTGGATCTCTGGCTGTGAAATGGGAAAATTCCATCAGGAAATTGCTGGGATGAGCCTGGAGGGAGGTGGGGCTTTTCCAGCCTCTCCTCATGGACACCTTCCTTGCTCTGCTTCGTTTTTCTGGGAGAAGAAGATGAGGAAAAGGTCCCCAGTGAATATTTCAGAGGAATCTACAATTCCAGAAGTGCTAAACGTGCTCAGCCTCAGGAATTTATCCCAGYTCAGGAACAGCAATAACCTCTCCAAGCCTGAATAATGTGAAAACTGATTTATTTTTTAAGAGTTAATGACTAAAAACAATAAAAAGAGTTAAAGCAAGAACTGGATTTTGCTTCCAGAGGGAAAAGCCTTGAATTCCATGCTGGAACTCATCATTTTCCCATCATTTCAGTGGGAAGCTCCTGGCTGAACAGGGAGTTCCCAGAGCTCCTGCAGAGTGCACTTTGCTTTGGTTTAATTACTCCTGGAGGTAATTGGATCAATTATCCCTGAACTGAGCTGATCTTGCTGCAAAGGGGCAGGAGGTTTGTATTCCCCAGGAATGGGGAATATTCCTGGGATATTCCAGGAAATATTCCTGGGRTGGCTCCAGGGAATCCTCGTGTGCCACAAAAAGCTCAGGAGCCTTTGACATTTGTTTGGCTGCAGAAAGGGGAGTCTGTTAGARTCAAAATGCTGCATTTTGATGTAGAATAGCCTTAATTTAATGTTTTTAATTCAAGCAGAACTCACAGTCTTAAAGCTTGGTTTTAAAACAGATTTTTGCAGTGGAGATTTCTTTGTTGTCCCTGGAAAATTCTCCTCTTCCTGAGGGACATTTTGGGTGGAAGTTCTGGATTCTGGAGGACAATGAGGGGACCCAAAGCAGCAGGTTGGGAGCTCCCTGTCCCCCTGAGCTGGGCTGGTCCTTTCTGGGCTCCTCAGAACCAGCACTGAGGGTTTGATTTGGTGCTTTCCTTGGGACTTGCAAATTTTGGGTGTTTTTGAAATAAAACCTTTTGTTGGACCCCAGCACCTTGTGGTTTTTGGTTGTTGAGGGTTCCCGTGTTGCCTTTGAGGGGTTTGGGAAGGGAACTTTATCCCAAGAAATTCTCCCTTTTCCAGGGATCTCTCACTAGAGGTCAGCACTGCCCCGCTGCCGCCTCGGGAATGTTGGAGAATTGGGATTAAAACCCTCAAAGCTGCAGCTGCTGGGGCTTGTTTTGGTGCCTGGTTTACCCGGCTTGGTCCTGGCACGGGGTGTCCATCCCCTGGCATGGAGTGTCCATCCCTGGAACAGGGTGTCCATCCCCTGGCATGGAGTGTCCATCCCTGGCATGGGATGTCCATCCTAGGGTATCCATCCTGGCACAGGGTGTCCATCCCTGGCACGGGGTGTCCATCCCTGGCACAAGGATGTCCATCCTGGCACAGGGTGTCCATCCCTTGGCACGGGGTGTCCATCTTGGTGTGTCCATCCTGACATGAGGTGTCCCTCCCTAGCCCTGTCCAAGGCTGGGCTGGACACTGGGGCCTGGAGCACCCTGGGGTGGTGGAAGGTGTTTTTTATAGTCCTTCCAGCCCAAACCAGTCTGTGGTTCCATGGAATTGAGTCCAATCTTTGGGAAAAGCCTCTCAATCCCTCACTTCTCTTGGACTGAATTTATTCCCAAGGTGGGTAAAGTCTTGGTGTTCTCCATTCGGTTTTACAGGGGAAGTTCAGGGTGGAATCATCAGGAATTTCTCCATGGAAAAGGTGCTCAGACCTTGGCAAGGGCCGCTCAGGGAGGTCTGGGGTCCATCYCTGGAGGTGTCCAAGGAATTCCTGGTCGTGTCCCCAGTGCTCTGGGCTGTGGGGATCAGGCACAGCTCGGACTCCATGATCTTGGAGGGCTTTTCCAGCCTTGGTGATCCTGGGATTCTGTGGTTCCCCCATGAGTTCCTGAGTGGGTTTGGGGAGTTCCTGGTGGCTGAGCTTTGTCTGATCCAGCTGGACCTGACCTTTGGAAGAAAAATTCCTCCTCCCTTTGGGATTTGGGGCTGGAATCTCTCTGTCCTTCAAGCCAAAGGTGGGGCCTCCCAAGGAACAGAAGGAAGGAAAAAAATTCCTGCTCTGTTTCCCCAAGCTGCTCTTCTGGGATTCTGATTTTACAGCTGTGGATGTGTAAACACGGGGCTGCTCCTCCAATGATCCCAATCAACGTTAGCCTTTAATTAATGGAGTTGTTTAAAAACAACATTTTGTGTTTCCAGAGCTCTGTGTGTGGGCACAGCAGGAACTGAGCCACGGGGAGCTGCCACATCCCTGCTGGAATGGGGATGGAACAGCAAACAAAGGGYGGGAAATGTTCATTTAGGGCTGGGGCAAACCCAGAGGGGCATCTCAGGTGTCCCCTAAATCCTGATGGGAATTCCCTTCAACTCCAAACTTCAGGTTAAAAATCCRGCTTTATTCCCAGAATGTCTGCAGGTGAACATTGTGTGGATTCTGAATATTATTTGATATTTTTAGATATGAATTTTGGGGGTTGTTTTATAGTGTAGCAGATCAGATGAAGAGCACAATCCACAGACTAATTTTTTTTCCCCTTCTCCTTTCCTCCTGCTTTTCCTGCTGCTCTCCCTTTGCCCAGGCTGCTGCTCCGTGGGGTTTGTTCATCAGCTTAACCCAATTAATGCCTCAGGAACAAAGGCTGATTACCCTGCACATCCTTTTGATATCCATCACTGGAATATTGCCTAACAGAGTTAGCAATTGGCCTCCCAATGAACCAAAAGGATTCAGGAGCTCATTCCAGGCAGGAACACAAACCCTGCTCCCCCAGCACTGGGTCACATTCCCAAAGTGGGGCTTTTCTGGGGGATCCATCTGCAGTTTTCTGTCCTGAGGTAGAAAACATAGTTTGGATTTCATGCAGCACTTCCAGAATTGCTGATCCCTGTCCAAGCTTTTTTTATGGAGAAACTTCCCTGGAGGATTTCCCTTTGAGGAGCTGCAGGAATCAGGAACTCAGATGCATTCCTGGATAAAAAGCAGGGATTTGGGTACCTCCATCTATTCTGTCTTGGAACAAAGCTGATTTTTCAGGGAGGCAAAGCTCCCCGGGGCTGGGTGTGCTCAGGGGGATCATTAACACGGATCCATGGATGGGRATGGATGGAACCTGGTCCTGGCCAAGCCTTGGCCTCAGGGATCAGTCCCTGGGCTGGCTCAGGCTCCTCCAGCRTCCCAGGGGTTGGGAGAGTTTTACAGAACCGTGGAATTACGGGATTGTTAAAGTTGGAGAAGGTTTTTAAAGCCATCCAGTCCAACTCTCAGCTCAGCAGCTCCATGTTCCCCACTAAACCACATCCTCCAATGTCACTTCCATGGTTTTTGAGCAATTCCAGGGATGGGAGCTCCACTAAACTTCCCATTTGGTCAGAATTCTCTGCAATTCGTGTGAGTGTTGGTGTAAAAACATGACATAAATGCTCATTTCAGCCTTTCCTGGCTCCCCTCTTCCCCAGGCTCCCCAGGGAATGGGCATGGCCCCAAAGCTYCCAGAGCTCCAGGAATATTTGGACAATGTTTCAGGCACAGGGTGGGAATGTTGGGATGTCTGTGCAGGGTCTGGAGCKGGACTTTGCTGATCCCTGTGGGTCCTTTCCAGCTCAGGATATTCCAGGATTTGTTTGTTTTTTTTCAGGGAAACAGAAGTGGTGAGAGAAGACAAAATGAGTTTTTTTCCCCCTACAGATCATCCCTCTGTTTAGTGAATTCTTGGACAATAAAATGTGGGTTTAGTTTTCCTTCTGAGCAGCAAAAACCCAGGAAATCCTGTTAGAAACTGGGACAGGCAGATTCCCATGTCCTGGCTGCTGCCCTGGCAGGAATGTGGGGAGAGAACTGGGAAAGTCTTTAAGTTCTTCACCTTGGACTGGGATCATCACCCCTAATTCTGCTCCACCTTCAGGGGGAAATGCCCTTCCCCAGGAGACCCTGGCAGAGAGGGATCTGCTGCTCCTGAGGCTGCAGGTTCCAGCTCTGAGCCAGGGTTGTACCCGGAGGAAAATCTCCATTGCTGTTACTCCTCGGGCTGGGGCYGGGTTAATGGCAGCTCGGCATCATTAGCTATTAATGAGCTCCCYGGGATTTATTTGTCCTGGCAGCCTCCCCTGCTCCATGCATCATTCCCAACCATCCCCGTTTCCCTGCTGAGCCAGGACCTGGAGCCAACTGCAGCTCAGTGGGTTCTCCCACCATTCTGAAGGGTGAGTTTTGGGATGTCACACCCCCCTGGTGACATCTGTGCTGCCCCACAGCAGCTCCTGCTCCCCAGCTGCTGCTCCCCAGCCCTTTGGGGCTGCTTTTGTCATCCCAAACCTCTTCCCGAGCTCCAGGAGTGCTTCAGTAACAAATGGATCCCAGGGAATTGTGCTGTGGGATATTAAAGTCAGTATTTATTTGCCAGGCTCGCTCGGGGGGGGCCTAATTGGAGCAGCTTTTCTGCTCAGGCTGCAGAACGGGGCCATAAAAATCCGTGATTGATGGTTATGAGCAGATTAAATGGGGATCAAAGTTATAAATTCCAGCCCTGCCCGAGCTGGGATTGGCCACCAGAGATCCTGCTAAGTGCCACTGGTGTTTAATGAGCTCGTTTATTTGCAGGCCTCCAACTGTATCAACTTGGGGAGTTTATTGAAAGTGTGTTTAAAACAACAATGTGTGTCAGGGATATGGGACACGGGATCTGGGCTGTGCTGCCTGGGGCAAAGAGCCCAGAGGGAAAAAGCAGGAGTTGGAAACAGAAATTTGGATTTCCAAGGGAAGACTGAGGGCCTGAGGGGTGTGAGGGATTCCATCCTGTGGTTCTGCACTGCTGGGACTTTGTTTGCTTCTGGTTTTTTGTCATTTCAGTGCAAAGACGAAGCCTGAAACTGCCCAGTGTAAAAAATTGGATAAATGTAAAAATATTGGATATGGGTTGGATTTCCAAGGGAAGTCTGAGGGCCTGAGGGGTGKGAGRGRTTCCATCCTGTGGTTCTGCACTGCTGGGATTTTGGTTTCTYCTGGTTTTTGGTCATTACAAGGCTACAACATGCCAGGTGTCAGAAAT
>QVAJ01000296.1:525456-536882 GCA_003546035.1 Mixornis gularis
AAAAATCCTTTCTCATATCCTAAATCAACCCTCTCTTCGAATTATAGAATAATTTTAATTTTTGCTGWACATTACATGATATGGAGTTTCCCCTGGGGTCAGTTATTCTAARAGTCTTGATTTTGAATAATTAGAACTTCCCCACATATTTATCAGAGTCCAGGATTCCTTTTGGAGTCTCTCCCAGCATGGATCCTCCWTCGCCTCCATCCAGCAAACACTGTCTCACTTACAGGCCATTCAAATATTAATGCATATTAAAATATTAAAAAGACATGAAGTTTCAAATTAAAACCCAGTKTCTTTTAAGCTTTTAGTCATGCAAATAAAAGCCAGATGAAAGAATCAATTTTTCAGGGAGTTTTGTAGGAGGGTAATTATGACTTAAGCTCAGTCTATTTCTCCGGCTTTAAAATAGAAATACATGTAAATAAAARTATGAAAATATAAATATGTAACTACTGCTTATCCCAGTGAATAAACCCTCAACTGCTTAAAAATCCTACAAGGAGCYAATCCTACARAGAAGTTGTGGAYRCTGGGATTGTTCCAGGCCAGGTYGGACAGGGTTTGGAGCAACTTGGGATAGTGGAAATTGTCCCTGCCCATGGCAGAGGGTGGAATGAGCTGACATTTTCCARCCTAAACCAATCTGAGGTTCCATAATTGAATGACACTGCTCTGGCTCTCAAATTCCAGTTGTATCTGAATTATAATCTGAAATGTGGTATAAAAACAAGATGTAGAAGGTTGTTRATTCCTTTAAATGGACAAATGGATATTTTTATTTCGATTGTGAGATACGGGAGCAATTCTGAGTTCTGGATGGCCTCAACTGAAATCACTTCCATAGGTTTTGGGATTGGGCTGAACTCTGAGTAACACRGCAGGAGTTTGGAGCCAAATGATCTTTAAGGTCCTTTCCAACCCAAACCACTCCAGAATTCCCTGATTCTCCCTAATAAATATCCTAAATCATCCCAGTGGTGCCTTATACAAACCTACAGAGGCAGCTCCACACGATCCTTATCCAGACAGGAAAACAAAATATGGGAACCCCCCCAATCCCAGTGCTCAGAGCCAGGGATSTGGACTGAAATCCTTTATTCCCTCAGCATCCAGCGAGCGTGGCGTGAGCACCTGCAGCGCCAGGACCTGTCCCCATCCCTGGAGCTACGGGACAAGCACAGCCCATCCCCAACGTCCCCAACGTCCCCAACACCCCCAACGTCCCCAACATCGCCAGCCTCGGGCAAGATGAGCAGGTCCATCAGCATGAACACCTTCTCCGACAGCAGCACCCCCGTGAGTCCACCTGGAATTCCTCCTCTTTCCTTTCTTGCCTTCCTTTTGGGATTTGGGATAAGCGGCAGCTCAGCTGTGGGTTCACTGGGTTGATAATGGATTAAAAAAGGGATTTTTTTGGTGTCTCAAATGAGCTCCAGGCAGAGATTCCCCTTGTAGGCTCATCGGGGTGTGTGACTGTGGAAATCAGACCTGGATTTCAGCAGATTTTGGAGGTGTTCTTGCTGGAAAAAAAGGTGCTTCCAAGTGGCCTTATGTCCTGTGTGTTTAGGATATTGTGTTCCCAAAAAAACTCAAATTGTGGTACTTCTCATGCAAAGAAATGTGGTTTCTTGATTGATTTTGGTTTTGTTTTGCTGGTTGATTTTTAATTTGCTAAAAGACACTTTGAGAAATTGATTTAGAGGATYGAAATTAAATTTTATTTTGGAGTAAATATTCCACCTTGACCAGTAGCTGGAGGCTGCATTTCTCTTTTTAAGGTCTCCCTAAATAAACCCCAAATACAGATCCCATTTTTGGGATACAAACAGCTCTGTGACTGTCTCTGAATTAGGATTTTTAGATCAACAAATRAATAAATACAGAATCTGGAAATGTTGCCTTCAGCTTTGTGACAGAAGACAAGATTTGAGGGAATTACAGACTGGAGTGCACGGAATAATTCAGGAATTCCAGGAGCAGGAATTGCCGTGGTGTGCGGTGCAGGAAGTGTCTCCCTGCTCCTGAGGGAACAGGTTGGTTGGATCCTCACTGCCAGTGGCTTTTGCCACTCACAGGACAGCTTTTGGTGGCTTCTGAATCCCTACAAAAATCTGGGAATCACTGTTAGTGGTGTTCTTCCAGCTGAATAAACTCAATTCTGCCTTGAGTTGCAAAGTTGGAGAGATTTTGATCTCGTAAAGCCCAAGGCACTGATGAAACAGAGTTTTTCCTCGCTAAAAACTCTGATCTTGGAATTTTGGAGATAATTTGACTCTTGCCAGTGTTGATCCAAGCGTTGATCCAGGCCCAAAGTGAAGCTGTTCCCAGCAGGTTTATTTTGGAACACRGTGCTTGACAGAATTTAATAAAATATTCCTGAGGGCACTGCTTTATTTTTAGCTGGGAKCTGGAGAGCAGGAGGATAAAGTGGGTTGGAATATTGGGTTGGACACTGATGTTTCATGGATTAAAGGGGTTTGGTTCCTTTAATTAGAGGAATAAATGAGGATATAAATATTTATCTGCCGCTGGAATCTGCTTCCACCAGAGGTCCCTCGTACCCTGCACAGGGAAGCTCCCGGGTGCTCCGGAGCTTCGTTTGGAAAACGAGATTTTGGGATGTCTGGGAATTCAGTAAGGGCATCTGGGAGTTCTGTGTTTGTGGGTCTCCGAGTGTTTGTGGGGTAGAACACGGGGTTGCCCCGGGCCTTCCCCATGGAGAGGACTGAGGGAACGGGTGGAATGTYAGAGCTTGAGGGATGAGACGGGGAATGGAGAATTCTTGTTTGGCTGCTGCTTTGTAACAAAGCAAGGTTTGTGTGTGTGTGCAGTACAGAGAGTTTTTAACTGTTATTGATCACTGATCAGTTTATGGTATGAGGAGCACATGGGCTGGAGCTGTGTTGTCCTCACTTCCTTTTGTTTTCCTTTTGTGTGTTAATTTTTGCTAAAAAGAAATTAGAAGACAGACGTGTAACAGATTTGAAATAATGTTCTCCCTTGCAAATGTTTTCTTTTTTGTTACTGTGTAGAAAAGTGCCAAAGCGTCCCTTCCTGAATGGGTTTCTGCTTTTTTTTCCTCCAAAATTGGTTTGGGATGGAAGGGACCTTAAAGCTCATCTCATTCCCTGCCATGGGCAGGGACACCTTCCACTGTCTCAGGCTGCTCCAAGCCCTGGCCTTGGACACTTCCAGGGATCCAGAGGCAGCCACAGCTTCTCTGGGCACCCTGTGCCAGGGTCTCCCCACCCTCCCAGCCAGGAGTTCCTTCCCAATATCCCATCTAAATTTCCACTCCTTCAGCTTGAAGCCATTCCCTTGTTCTGTCACTCCGGTTCCCAATGAAGTCTCTCCACATCCTCCTTGTATCCCCATTCAGACTCTGGAAGGAGCGCTGAGCTCTGCACACAACCTCCTCTTCTCCAGGCTGAAAAACTCCAGCTTTTCCAGCCTGTCTCCAGAGGGAAAGATCTCCAGTCCCCTTATCAGCTTCATGGCCTGTTCTGGACTCACTCCAACACTTCCACGTCCTTCCTACTGTGGGGACACCAGATCTGGGTGCAGCATTCCAGGCGGGGTCTCAGGAGTCATTCCATGTCCAGGAGGATGTGTTACACCGCTCCCACCCTGCTGGGCTGCCCGGAAGAGCAGCAGGAGGCCCCGGGATGCGGTGGCGGGGTCTCAGGAACCATTCCGTGTCCAGGAGGATGTGTTACACGGCTCCCACCCTGCTGGGCTGCCCGGAAGAGCAGCAGGAGTCCCCGGGATGCGGTGGCGGGGTCTCAGGAATCATTCCATGTCCAGGAGGATGTGTTACACCGCTCCCACCCTGCTGGGCTGCCCGGRAGAGSAGCRGGAGTCCCCGGGATGCGGTGGCGGGGTCTCAGGAATCATTCCATGTCCAGGAGGATGTGTTACACCGCTCCCACTCTGCTGGGCTGCCCGGGAGAGGAGCGGGAGTCCCCGGGATGCGGTGGCGGGGTCTCAGGAATCATTCCATGTCCAGGAGGATGTGTTACACCGCTCCCACYCTGCTGRGCTGCCCGGGAGAGGAGCGGGAGTCCCCGGGATGCGGTGGCGGGGCTCGGGCGTTCAGCACCGCGGACAGCGGCGCGGTTCTCTCGCCCCTCGGCCGGGACTCGGGGCTCGCTGCCCCTTAAMCCGGATCTTACCCCAACCCTGTCACTCCTGACCTCCCACCCTGGCAAAGCACCTCTTGTCCTCTCCTAAAAAATCATTGGGTTGCTCATGAGAATGGCACGAACTGATTCCCTAAAATTCCCACTATTTTTGCTCGAGCCAAGCGTTCCAATAGGCAACTTTTTACCAAGAAATGCTTTTTTTTAGAGGTATAACCACACAAAACCTGCTTTTCCAAACAGGAATGGTTATTTCCCCACTCTTTCTCCATCGGYTGATGCCACAGAAATATCCAGTGGGAAAAAAAGCTGGGATTAAACTCCTCTGCCCTAAATGCATTTGTTTGTCCTTCCTGCCCCGTGTGGTACCTTCAAAGCTGGGACTTTCCTCAGTGATTTATTAAAGTTTTGTTCTAAAGTAGAACAAAATCTCTCTGCAGCCTTTGTGTGTTCCTGGGTCGCCCAAGAGAATCCCATTTTTCCACTGGTGTCTGTGACATTCCCAGGTTTGTTTTGCAGCTGCAGGAGCGATGGGAAGTTGAGAGAGAGGGAAAATCAATGTATGGGAGGCAGTGAAATCCTAACAAGCAGTGGGGTATTAATATGGGGAACATTCCCTCTTTCCTGTGAGCCTGAATTCCCAAATCCATGAGCAGCAGAGAGGGAACCATCTGATAAATATTTACAATGTGATTTCTATATAATGTAAAAATGCAAATCCTTGCTCTTGAGCGGCGTGGATGGAAACATAATTAAAGATGAGGGAGACAAATCCAACTGAGATGAAAAGRCCTTAATTAGAAATCAAATATTTGATGGGTTGGGGAGAAACATTAACGCTGATGTGGCTGTCAGATAACACTTGGAATGAAGGGAACRTGGAAAAAAATGTTGTTTTCAATCCCTCCTGTTGGCTTTGGATAATCTCAATTCTAAATGTGAGCAGGGAATTCATGGTGCTGTAGCATAACATGGAATTTGTCTTTTAAATGTGTTTTTCATGGAGAAATAGTTGTTGAGTTTGTGTTGATTTGTGTACATAATCATCCCCARTGATTATCCAAGTTTAACTCCCTTRCAAATATTATCCCATGGCATTTTAACTGCTGGGATACAAAAGGACCCTCTTGATCCTTTCTGCTGGTGGGAGCAGAACACCAATAATTCCTTCTTTTTTATGTTGTGTGTATTGAAGGTCGGGTATTGATGTGATTATTGATGTCAGCTTGAGTCCTTGTGGTTTAGCAGCAGCAAAATCAATCCAGAAATGATCTTGGCTGATGATAAAACTCCTGATAAGACATTTCTGATGATGTTTCTGTGGGAATATTCAGCTGCTTGAGACACTTGAGAACAGTTTTTGGAGTTCTGGGGTGGGTTTCGCTCTGTGAAGGTTCACAATGAGATGGCTCTGGTGGGTATTGATGAGAGATYTCAAAAATAGTTTTATTTATGTCCCACTCCAGGAAATTTGGCTGAATCCTTTATAAATCCTTTCTAAGCTAATTCTATCTACAGTATCTCACTTACTCCCACAGCAGGGAAATCCCACTGCCTGCCTTTTCCAAATCCAGGCCCCCAAATGAAAATAATATTAATGAAGACTTAAATGATTAATTAAACAGAGCAGATTTGCACCATCACAGAAAGTTCTTGGGGGGTTTCTCTCCAGCCCTGTGACAACACATTGAAAATCCAGAATTTCCTTTGTCCAAGGAACTTCCAGAGGGCAGGAATGGATGGGATATTGGGAAAGAATTATTCCCTGGGAGGATGGGGAGGGGCTGGGATGGAATTCCCAGAGAAGCTGTGGCTACCCTTGGAATCCTGGAAGTRTCCAAGGCCAGGTTGGACAGGGYTTGGAACAACCTATGGGACTGGATGACCTTTGAGGTCCCTTCCAACCCCAAAAACTCCATCATTCTCTACTCTGTGAGCAGTGAGCTTTGCTGATGGCATTTGCAATCTTTGGGAATGATGATAATGCCTGATTTCTTTAGGCTGGAAAAGATCCCATCTTTTCCTGGTGTTTAAGATGCACAGCTAAAATATCCTAAAACATGTAGGGTTTCCAATGAGACCCTCTGGGATCACAGCTTTGGGGGTTGGTGRCTTGAGAGCTGGGCACGGGTGAGGAGGGCACACCAATAATTCCCAGGAATTATTGGGAATAACAGGATTTGGCAAATCCAAAATTATAGGGMCTTTTGTTGTCCCCCTTCCCAAGTGCAGAGATCAAACAGCTCAATCCAGAGTCAAATATTGGAGCAGGAAATAGGAATGGATTTGGAATGGGAAGGAAAGGGTGGGAATGGTGGAATGTCCCCAACACGGAATTATTTGAGACTGGGAGATTTCCAACCATAGGTTTCCCATAAGGAATTATCTTCACTGCCTGGAATGAATTATATTTTCATGGGACTGAAAAAGAGGGGAAAATGTGAGAAATTTAAGTAATGGACAATAAAGTCCATGATTAGACCAGGAGGAATTGGATGTATAAAATATATTTAATAGAAACTTACTGGGATGGAGGGAAAATCCAACAGAAATTGCCCCATCCTGAGCCATTAAATTATTTTAGTGGCACTATCACCACTGAAATGTGGCAGCAGCACTWTAATGGGGTCTATTACAGAACAGTGGATCTTCCCAAATATATCCAGATTATCTCCTCCCAAAGGGCAGAGTATTGATTTCTGCTCGTAAAATGAATTTTCAGAGTAAATACACCGGAAAAGTACATTTTTTGTGGGAATAAATATGATTTGAGCCATTTCACTGCTTGGAATTTAAGCAAATAATAATCATTATTCTGGGGTTTGGGAGATTCAGATTCTGTTTCAATAACTCCATTTTTGGAGGCAATTTTCCACCTGTGAAATGACTTCTTGGGGTCAGCTGAAGGTCACTAGGAAGACATAAATGACATTTTAGGGAAGCATTTAAGGAAAAAGCTGTATTTTCTTTGGGAATTACTTCAAGGGAGTGAAAATATCACACTGGGGGTACAAAAAGCCATTTTAATTTTAACAAAGAACCCAAAGAGAGCAGCAGGGAGGTGCTCTGGTGGTGGTGGTTCATGTCCCACCAGCTCTGCCCATCCTAGAGCTGAACCCAACCATGGGTGATGCTTTTGGGAGGAAGGTTGGGCAGCTTTGCTCCTCAACAAACACCTCCCTAAATCCAGTTTTAATGGACATTCCCACATTGGAGTTACTCAGGTCTTCAACAAAACCTGATTAAATCCTGATTTAAGACCYGATTAAATCCTGTGTTAAGGGAGATTCCCACCCTGGAGTTATTCAGGTTCTTCAGATTTTCTCCCAACCACATCTCTCATACCAATAATTTTTGGCAAAGCCACCCTTTAGCAAAGATCTCTAAGAGATCTAAACCCAGMAATGGATTTTGGGGTTTATTCTGGATTGTTCATTACTTCCATGATTTGTTTGATTGCATCACTTGGTTCTCCCTTTGTTAAGGGTTCTCCCTTTTTTTCCCTGCTGCTCTTTCTCCCTTTCCTCTAAAGTGTCAGCCTTTACGAACCCAAAATTCCCCAAATTTCCTCTATCCTACCCATGTCACTGAATTTTGGAGGGGTTCCCCATTTCCCAGGCTCTTCTCTCCAGTAAGATTTTGTTTAGGAAAACCTCCTACCCCACTTGTGTCCTTATCCCTTGGACTGTGCTTTAAACTTTCCTTCACTGGCGACTTCTGAAATCTTGACCTTATTTTGCCCTTCTTTGCCGAGACTGAATTAAATATTTTCCCTCCCGTTGGCCAGGGCAGGAAAATGCTGGGAGCTGAGCAGTTCCCACCTGGGAACACCAGAGCCAGAGGTGAACTGTGGAATATTCCTGTGCTTKATTATATTTGACATTTTCCTGCTGTTCCCATACCGCATTCCCCATGTCGTGTGTACACCTTCATTATTTGAAAATTTAGGAGCTCTTGTTTTTCCAACTAAACCCTTGTTTCCAGTTTCTAATTAAGGCGCTGCTTTAATTGCATTAATTCCTCTCATTCTGAGCTCGGAAAATGCTGCTCCAACCGTGTCAGCAGCCACGCTTTGGCTTTTCCAAGGTATTTAAAATTCCATGGCTGTTCCAATAAACCTCAGCCAGTGGATTATTTCTCACGGACAGACAGTCCATCCTTCTCCTGGGGGTTTTATGGACAGAGTGTATAAAATGATAACACAATGAATGGGCCACTTGCCATCCTCTATCAGCTGCTTAAATCAGCTGCTCCAGACAGGAATCCAATACAGGAGAAGCTGTTCCAAATGGATTTTTCAGGTACAAGGCACAACAAGGAATTTCAGGAGTGTTCTTGAGCCATTGGCATCGAGATAGCTTTACAGACATTTATGGGCCTTCAATAAAGACACTTTCAAACCATCTCCAGAATAATAAAATCSCTTTGGTGCTCTGAGGAGCTCGGAAGAAAATCAAATTATTGTTAGATTTGATTATGTCAGTGTCCAGAAATCCCAGATATTGGATAAAATCCGCTGRGAAGCAAAAGGAGAATCTCATTCAGGGAGGGAAAGGAAGAGAAGGTTTTGCATGCAGGAATTGAATATTCCCCTGTAATTTTATTTTTATGTAAATTATGTAAATTAGATGAAGATGTCATAATATTTCCCATGCTGAATTCATGGTATTTATGAACACTGCAGTGCTGTTTCCCCCTCTCCTGTAAAAACCTGCTGTGCTTCCCAGAATGCCGGGGGTTTATCTCGTCTCCTGTGTTTAATTTTGCAAAATTGGGATGCAAACTTAAATATGAAATCTTGAAGCCAAATTTCAGGAACAGATTTCCTACCTCGAAGGAAATGGAAAGGGAATATGGAGGTGCCGTGGAGAATTCAGTATTTTTAGTCCAGAGCTGTTGTTTTTTGGGATGTAGAGAAATTAAAATAGGCTTCCCAGGCAAGTGGTGGATTCATGGATTCACCATCCCCGGAAATGTTCCAAAAATGTGTGGATGTGGCACTCRAGAACATTATTTAGTGGGGAATGTGGGCTGGTGGTTGGATTTGATCTTGGGAGTCTTTTCCAACCTTAAGGACTCTGTGATTCCATGAAATCATGGCCATGGTGTCTCTCCCCAGACTGGGAATCCTGCTGTGGCTTCCTGCCCACTTGGGAGCCATTTTGATGTTTCTCTCCCTGACAGTCAAATATTTCCTGGGTTTTCTCCCAAAATAATTCTAAATTTGCTTTGTGGGGTGGAGTTCCATGGGTGGCTGTAGGGCAGGGCTGGACCTTTGTCTGTCCCTTCCCATTTCTGGGGGGGAAAAAAAGCCCCAAAYCTTTGACTGAGTCCTAAATCTCCTCTAGGACAACACTGAGGCTCAGAGGAGCCTGGAATYAGCACCTACAAATCCCAGCCTGGCTTTTCCATGTCCCAATTCCCATTCCATGCCTTTAATCCTGATACACTTCTTCGTTAAGTCCGTCTGCAGGAACTCCTTCATTCCATACTAATGCAACAGATCCTTTGCTGCTCCTCATCCCAAAAGAAATGGAATTGGACAATTCTGTGCCTGGATTGTGACCTTTCCCTAAGGATTCTTGCTCCCTCTTAGAGAAATCCTTAGGAGGGCACTGATTCTCTGCAAATCTGAGCCTGACTCATCACATCATCAGAATTCCCCAAACCCTCAATGCTGTAAAAATATCCCAGAGTTCCTTCACCCGTTTTCCAGGAGGAGTTTAATGATCCAGAAAATTAAGAATATTCACTTTTTTTTTTTCCCCAAAGAGGAGATATTTTAATTCCAAATGTTCCCACTTAATTCCCCTCAGAGCATAAACTCAGACCTTCCATGGCAGTGTCCTTTCAGCTGCCCTTGTTTTGGGGATTTATCTTTTCCACGCTTTTATTTTAAACCCCGCTCTTTGACACACTAAAAAAAAGAGAATTATCTCATTTATTAAGGGCTGTGCCCACCATGAGATAATCATGGCAAAGAAATGAGAGGCTGTCACGGACTCCTCTCTCCATGAAAAAGGAATTGCAGAGCTCCTGGCTGTCAATGGATGCATTTTCCAGCAGCACTGAAGGGCTTTATTTGGCTTTCTGCAGCACCACTGTCCTTTGTTTCCAGCCTTTGTCACACAGTGCAACTTTGTCTGCTGGAAGGGTCGATGCCAATGCTGGAAAAGGTCCTAAAAACTCATGGAATTTCTTCTGGGATACATGAGAAAATGTTTTATTGCAGCAACAGGAGCATAAAGAGAGGGAAGGCTGGAGAAGGGTCTTGCTTAGAGTGTGACAGAACAAATCAGGTTGGGGCAAGTTTAATTCAAGTAAATCTGGATTTAGTCCCAAACTGGGGCACTTCCAAGAGGGATTTTTTTTTTTTTTAATGTGCAAGTATGAACTCTTAATTAACTCAATTTTTTTTTTGAAGTTGAATTAAAAGTAATTTTTAGCATAACCTGATGTTGGGGTTTCCCCATGTAATTAGGGAACAGGAACTTGAGTATGACATTGGTGTGTTTTTCTTATTTTATTATTTATTTTAGTGTCTTCTCCAGTCGTGGAGCAGCCAAACCAATGGGGATGAGCTGTGTTTGTAATTCCAGCACTGGCTTGGCTGCAGGGCTGCATATTCTGGATTGATCCATGTCAGAAACTCAGATGTCTAAAAGTGAACTCCCAGTGTGTTGGATTTTTTTGCTCCTCCTGTGTTTTCCCAGAATCCCAGGAAGATTTGGGTGGGAAGGGACCTCAAATCCCATCCCTTGGTGCTCCAAGCCCTGTCCAGCCTGGCCTTGGACACTCYCAGGGATGGGGAAGGTCTCCCAAAATGTTGTTTATTTCCTTGGTTAAATCAGTGCTGGAGAGAAATTTAATTCCTGTGGAATTTCACTTAAAACACAGAAATTACCTGAGTTTTGGGAATTCACCTTGATATAAATGGGAAACGCAGCTGTATCCTAATATAAATATTTCCATATATGAAGTAACTTACCATTGTATGATCCAGATGTTTTCCTGTTCCATAAAACCTGGATGGACACGTGCAAAACACAAATATCCAGCATCCATCTGCTGTCCCAGCTCCTGSATCCCTTGGCACAGGGATGCTGTGGGATCAGTCCTTAAATGAGTCTGTCCCTGCCTCTATAATTTGGGGATTTATCAGAGCAGCCTGACTTTTCCCACTGACTGGTAACTCAACTTCCTCCCCTTCAGCATGCCAATTAAACCATGGGAAAGCCTTGCTTGGTCATTAGGACAAAAAAATCCAGGATTGGAAAT
>QVAJ01000296.1:544770-554857 GCA_003546035.1 Mixornis gularis
AATTTGTTTGCGGGTTTTTTTGTTATCAATACATGGTTCTCAGACACGATGTTTACCTCGTTTGGGTTAAATGTCGTTCCTGACCGTTCCTAAAAGAGCTCCTCGCAGTTCCCTGCAGTGGAACCCTCCAGGTGGATCAGGATGCAGATCCCAGCAATGCCATATTTAGGAATTTTTTCCCCCAGGTAGAAAATTTTTCGAATCCCACTTAATTCTGAGAGTTCCCAATCCCAGAGCTGGCTCCTGCTCCAGCCAAGGACAGACCATCCCAAACTGCAGCTTCATGTTCATAGGGAAAATATTTCCAATATTTCCTTCTTTCCAAAATCCGTGAAAAAGAGAATTTTGTTGGAATCTATCTGTTCCTATTTTGGATAAACTGGAGGTGCAAGAGCCTGGGAATTCCATGCTGGGACGGCTCGGGATACCCTTCACCCTTCTCCTCTCAGACGCAGCCCAGAGTAGCAACGAGCCCACCTTAAATATGGAAAAGAATCCAAGGGATGAAAAACACAAGGAATTGAGGCTGGGAATTCATTGGCTGAAGTTTCCTGCTGCTGGAATGTCATTTAGCTCAGCTAACAGGGCAGGAATTCCAACTTTTCCAGCCCTGATTTGAGCAGAGGGAAGCCTTAGTGATGAGCCAATTGCTCATCCCACTTCCAACGGAAAGGGGTTTTCCATGGGAAAGAGCAGATTTTGGGATTTGACTATGGTGGAGCAGCTTCAGGCACCCCAGATTCCAACCGGTCTCCATGAGGAACGAAAGAGTATCCTCTGGACACTTTAATCCATTTCCAGAGTTTGGAGCAGGTCTGGGATTGTCACAAACAGAGAAATTCCAAGGACAAATCCCGACRGGAGCCACAGGGATGCACCCAGCAGATACCACGGGGAGCAGAGCCTGGCCTGGCCACCACCCTCAACACCACCAGGATTTGCCACCAGAATTCCTTAACAATGATATTCCCATGGTTTTTCCTGGAATTCCCAGCACGGTTTTTCCTTGCAGAGCTGGAAGCCTCCCCTGCATTCCATGCCCAGGCAGGCTGGGAAGTGCTGCCAAAAGCAGGAGCTCCAGCTGGATCCAGCCCTGCWATCCCTGTTCCTGGAGCTTTTCCTGTGCTTATTCCCACCAGGAAGGGCTTGCGAGAGGCTGGAGACGCCGATTTGATCTGGGAAATCCCAGGAATGCTGATGAACAGCTCCAGGATGGCGTGAGCTTGGAAGCAGGGGAGGGAAAATAACCCCAAAAGGATAAAAAGTCATGGCATATTAATGCCTGGAATTGTCTGCTGGAGCAGCACGGGAAGAGGGATGAATAATTCAAGGCAGACAGGATTTCCCTGGCAAGGTCGAGCCTTGTGAAGGGGAGGAATTTTTTTTTGGAGGGAGCAGCTTTCTGCTTTCCTTGGGAAGAGATCTCCCTCCATCCCGAGGGTTAAGGCGACTCCAAGGAACTGTCTGGATTTTTGGACATTCTTTTGGGAGCGGCTCCATCGGCGGGACACAGAGTTCAGCTGGAATCTCGGATGCCAGAGSAATTCAAAGTGGATTTTTCAACTCCACGGGCGAATCCCGGAGGAATGGGCAGCGGGAAGGGGAGGGGGGAAGTGCAGCCGTAGCAGGACTCGGGATCCCGACGTCCCAATCCCGGGGATTTCTCCCAAAATGCCGTGAAAGGAGCCAGGAGTGGAAGATGAATGTGAGTACCCTGGAAATGGGCTGCTTGCAGCCTGAGCTCTGCTCTCCTGCTCGTTTTTGCTTCAGTCCCCTCTGTGAGGGACAGTCTGGGGGACAGATCCTTTAAATAATTCCCAAAAAAACCTCCTGGGCCTCGCTGGAACTGAGGTGGATTTTATAGGGACCGKGGAAGGATCTGAAGGATAGGGAAGAACTACAGGGTTTCTGATCCCGGAGCCCAGCCTGGAGCCACCTCAGCAGCTCACAAAGACATTGATTATTAAGACATTTATTTATTTATTTGGACATTAATTTATTTGTTTTTAAAGACGTTTATTTGTTTGTTTGTTTGTTTGTTTGTTTAGCCACTATTTGTTTATTTGCTTAGACGTCTATTTATTTATTAAGAAATATGTTGGAACCCTGGAGGCTGAGAATTTCAGATAAAAACGTCACAGAAATTTATAGTTATTAAGGGATACACAGCATTCTATTATTATTATTATTATTATTATTATTATTATTATTATTATTATTACTATTATTACTATTATTGTTATTATTATTAAAATGTATTGGCTCATTCTCCACACCCCCAAACGCACCCCAGCCTCCATTCCGAGCTCAACACCCAAAAATACCCACGGATTTTATTGTTCTGCAGGAGCAACAGCTCCACCAGCATATCTTAGATACTTGGGAGGGATCCTAATGGATCCTATGTCTTTATTTTTAACTTTAATTTGATTTWTTTGGTGAATTTTAAGTTTTTGTTTCTCAAAGAGGACGTCAAGGGCAGGTGGCAAATTCCTAGGAGTGACCTAAAAGGGAGTTTGTGGGACTGGGGATTTTATAGGGAATTATTCCAGGAGGGGTTTTAAGCTGGGGGTGTGAGAGCTGTGGATTTCATGGGAATTTGGGGTGTTGGGATTGTGACTCAGCATCTTCACCTCAGGGTAGGATGTTCTGGGAGGAGGGAGAGACAGGCAGGAGTTGGTGTCCAGGAATTCTGGGGTCTGGTGGGATGTGCAGCCCCTCTGGAGCACCCCCTGGATCCGGGATCCCTCCCTGGATCCCTTGGGATGGTCTCTGGTTCCAGGGGCTGCTCCAGCCGTGGTTTTCCATCCCTGGGAGGGAGGGAGGGAAGGGAAGAAGCTGCTCCATGGATGTGCTGCCCCTCATGGACACAATCCATCCATAGGGATGGGAACCGGGGACACAGAGCCTGGAAAAGGGGATGTCGACCCCAGGAAYGCCCCCCAATCCTCTGGATATGTTTGATTTTGGATGTTCCTCACAGGTTTGGACAATGTGTATTTGGCTCATTTCCCTGAAATTCCCTGGATTTCAGACTCATCTTGGCTGGATTTAAAATTCCTGCTTGGGCYGGGTTTTGTGGAGGGTTGGACACTCTGGATGGGGAGGGATTTGGTTTGGGGGGCAGAGCAAAGTTAAACTCCAGCATCCTCTGAGGGAAAAGGCAACAGCTGSGATATTCCCAGACCTGCTGGCTCCAGGGAAAGCAGCTCTGGGATTTCAGGAGTGTCCCAGGTCTGGGAGGTGTCTGGGGATTTGTTGTCACCACCGGGGTGGCCGGAGGGCTCATCCTCCATCCCTGATCCAGGGCTKCTTTCCAGGCATTCCTTTTTCCCTCCCTGTGAGTTATCTGGGGCCAACTCCTTTCTCCCAGCACTAGCGTCCTCAATTTTCCTCATTCCCATAATTAATAACAAACCCTCTGGTGTTAATTGGAGCCTGGCACAGCCTCACCAGCCCCACTAAGAGGATTATCCACTTTCTGTTTCCCCGACTTCCCATTCCAGGGGGAAATCCAGCAGCACGAGGCCATTCCCAAAGCCCTGGGACCCACTGCTTGTTTGTAAGGACAAGTCTGTCATTCCCCTCACAGGAAAACCTGGAAACTCTCCCTAATCCAGGAGTAATCCTGGATGTGCCACGTTGTGATATGTTGTCCCGTTGTRTCCATGTGACACTGGGGAGCAGTGACAGTGACATTGCTCTGCCTGCAGCTCCAAGGGGGTCACAGCCTGACAGCACCCGGCAATTCCCATTCCAGCAGTGCCTGGATCAGGAATAGAAGTGTCCCAGGCCTGTTTGGATGGAGTTTGGMGCACCCTGGGACAGTGGGAGGTGTCCCTGCCCATGGCAGAGGTGGCACTGGATGGGATTTAAGGTCCCTCCAACCCAAACCATTCCTGGATTCTCTGAAGTTGCAGCACAAGCGCCGTGTCCTGCAGCAATTCCCTTATCCCACAGAAATTCCTGTCTCCGGCTCTGATCCTGATCCTGCAGGCACAATTCCCACTCCAGCTGCTCCCTGCTTGTTCCCTGGGTGCTGCAAGCCCTGAGGGCTCTGCCCAYCACTCGGGGCTGGTACGGACCACCCCTGCTGGCAGGAATTGATAACCATGGAAAAAGGAACATCCTGAACTCCACCAGGCCTGCAGCAAAGTTATTCCGTGGCTAAAGTCTCCCTGGTTGGGATTTGGGGCTGGAAAATCCCAAACTGGAGCTGTTTGTGTGAGGCACTGAGCTGAAAAGAGCAGTGAGAGATGGAACAGAGCAAGACAAAGCCTGAGCAGTTGCTTTCAGCCTAAAATGTAGATTTATGCAGAAAACAAATATCAAGAGCTGCATCTGTTGTGGGTGAAGGACAATTCCTCATCAGGGAGCAGAGCTCGTTCCTCACTGCTCCATTTGCTGCAGTCACAGATTTTATTTTCCCTGGATTCGTGTGTCATAAAGGAGTTTGGGGCTTTTTTGAAGTTGTATTTCTTTTTTTGAATATAAATGAGTATAAAAATACTTCCCTGGGCCGGGTGACCTCATTCCTGATGCGGCACACGAGGAATCTCTGGCYATCCGTGTATTTGGGAAAACCAAGCAGGGAAAAGCCAGGCAAGAGCCTTTGGATGGTGCAGGGTGTTTGGGGTGATAACAGGGATGGCTTTCCCAGATTTTCCCTGTGTGCAGTCTGCATCCCAAGGGATGAGGGAGGGAAAGCTTTCCCTCAGCAGTTCCCCCCTCCCAGGTGGCTGTTCCACACTCGTGTCTATTTTGGAGAGCAATTCTGGAGTGCTTGAAAGGAATCTGTGCCTGTGCAGCTGCACTTCTGCCACCCTTTGCTGCCTCTCTGGGCCCCTGTGCTGCTCCTCCAGCTTCCTCAGAGAGCAAATCCTGGGAGGAGCAGATGGGAAAGGGAATCAGCCTGGAGAAAAGGGGGATCAGGGGGACCTTGTGGCTCTGCACAACTCCCGGACAGGAGGGGACAGCTGGGAGGGGGATTTGGGATCTTATCCCAGTGAACAGGGACAGGAGGAGAGGGAACGGCCTCAGGCTGGGCCAGGGGAGGAAATCAGCAGGAATTTCCTCATGGAAAGGTTGTTAAACACTGGAAGGGGCTGCCCAGGGAGGTATGGAGCCCCCATCCCTGGAGGTGTCCAAGGGATTCCTGGATGTGGCACCCAGTGCTCTGGGCTGGGTGACAAGGTAGGGATCAGGCCCAGCTTGGATGGTCTTGGAGATCTTTTCCAACCTAAATAATTCCATGATTGTGTGACTTTGGGGCTGCCCCATGGATGCAGCAGCCCAGGTTTGGGGGATAACTGCAGGGAGATGCTCGAGGAGGCCACCAGGAATGGGTCAGGGGTCTCAGTGATACCTTCCCCAAACCAGCTCTGGGAATCCCAGAATCATTAACAAAAAAGAATCCCAGAATCATTAACAAAAGAAATTCCCAGAATCATTAAGGAAAAAGAATCCCAGAATCATTAAGGAAAAGGAATCCCAGAATCATTAACAAAAAAGAATCCCAGAATCATTAAGGAAAAAGAATCCCAGAATCATTAAGGAAAAGGAATCCCAGAATCATTAACAAAAAAGAATCCCAGAATCATTAACAAAAAGGAATTCCAGCATCATTAAGGAAAAGGAATCCCAGAATCATTAAGGAAAAGGAATCCCAGAATCATTAAGGGAAAAGCCCTCCCAGCCCACCAAATCCAACCTTTTCACACCCCAAAGCAGGAGGGGAGCCAAGGAAACTCATACACACATCCAGGGAACGCTGTGGGCATCCCAGGGACCATCCCACACACCCAGCCCAGGCTCTGGCAAAGAAATGGGACAGGAGAAAGGAGGAGAAAGCAGAGCAGGGAGTTTGGGCCTGAGATTTAGAATAAAACCCAAAAGTTAAACCCAGAACAGTTTGCTCTGAGCCCCATTATTGAGCTGTGCTGTTCCGACGGCTCCTTGGAAGGGCTGAGTGAGGATCTCAGGGATCAGGGAAATCAGAATCATCATGGAAATCAAGGAACATCCGGGAAAAGCAAAGCTGCAGAACGCCCTGGAGCAAGAGCTGAACCTCATCCCAGTGGGAACGGGATCCTGGAGGTGCAGGAACAGCAGAGGAGAATTGTCCTTGAAGGGAACCGGGAATCAGCAGCAGCTGTTGGCTCAAAATTCACTGGAAATGGAGCGGATTGCTGGGATTTGATCCCACCCTTTGAAGCAGGAATTCCTTTTGCAGCCGGAATTGCACCTTCCCCTCTCCTGGTTCGCTCCGTGTCCAGCCCTTGGCTGCTTTAGGCTGGGATTAATTATCTGTAACCTGACTCAACCCCTGAGCCGGGCTCAGACGGTGCTGGCAGGGAGGGGGATCCTGGTGAACAACCTGAGATTGCCGATTGTGGGAGGAATATCCAAACTTCATTTTTCCAAACCGTTTTCTGTGCCTCTCCTTCAACTGATTTGGACCAAAAAAAAAAATGATTCGCCGTAAAATTTTTACAGTCCCTGAAAATTTACAATCCTCAGCCCTAAGTCAGGCAGCGAGCTGGATCGTCCAGGATGCCACAAAAACTTGGGAGAAATTCCTGAATGCTGGTCTTTGCTCCAAACATTCCCGGCTTCAGGCAGGTGGGATGAATCCTCCTGGATTCTGCTGGAGCTCAGCACGCTCCTCCCTGCTTCTGTTGGACTCCAGCCCCTCCCAGTGACAACCAGAGGCCCCCAAGGTGATTAACACACTCCTTAATTAAGCTGAGACTTCCTTTAGGGGCCGACTCCTCTCTGCCCGAAGGATCGGGAGGAATTTCGGGGGAGAAATGCGGCAAAAGCTGCTGCGCACACGCTGGAATTCGGGAGTTAATGCATTTAGAGGAAGCAACATAAATATTAAGATTCAGCAGGGCTCTGTGGATTCATGCATTTGAAATATTCCAGCTATTTCCCTGCTCGCATTCCTTCCCCACGTGCCTTCCGAAGCATTTTATTAAAGGGCATTTTTTTTTTTTCTCCCCTGGCCTTGATGATTACACTGAATTCCAGAGGCTGTTGGACAGATAAGGAGATTCCTTTTGTTTACTCCGAGGATTTTGCTGGCCCTCCTGTGCTTCCGGCCTGGGACAGGCACAGGGGGAGCAGCTCCATCCCTGGAATTGTTTCAGGACAGGTTGGACAGGGCCGGGAACAATCTGGGATAGGGGAAAGTGCCCCTGCCCATGCATAGTGGATGGGATGAGCTTTAAAGTCCTTTCCAGCCCATTCCATGATTTTATGATTCACCCCAGAGCAAATAATTTAGAGGAAGACCAGTCTGGGCAGGAGCAGCTCTTTCATCCTCCTTTTTTTTCCAAAGGAAAGGAGACAACGTGGACTTTGTGGGTGTTTTAGGATGTGGGGAAAACTTCTGGGAGTGAGGGAMGCCCTGGCAGAGGGCAAACATCACYYCAGCAAACATCAAATCCCAGTTTGKAGAACTGGGGGCTGCCAGAGCCCAAGATACTGAGTGTGGCCTGAGAGGGATTMATTTTGGGATGCTGCCCTCCTCCCTGTCCTGCACCTCTGTCCCCTCCTGTGCCAGCAGAAGAGCTTTGGTGGCAGTGCCATCACCCAGAGTCCTGCTGTGACTCCCCTCCCCCTCACCCCCCCCTCTAAATTAAGCAAAGGATTAATTGGCTAAACTTAATTAGCTAAATTTAAAGAGTTAAACCTGCAAATCCAAGCTGTAGGAGAACATTTGCCCGTGGCCAGGAATGCTGTGCCAGGGCAGCCCTGTGCCCTGCAGCTTCCCCGGGGAGGATGCAGCATTCCAGAGGGGAATGCAGCTGCATGGATCCTATCCCTGCACCCCAAGGAGCTGCAGGTCAGTCCCCACCRTGTCCATTATAAAATTAATATCCCTAAATTTGGTGTTTCAGGGCTGGTGTTTGGTTTGTGGCTGGAATCTCGGGGATGCACAGGGCTGGAAAACCTGGGCCAGTGCAGCATCCCAGTGCTCCTAATCCCAAAGGCAGGGATTGGGATAATCAGAGTGCACAGGGACTGCAGGATGTTTTTTGGGATTTGTGGAGAGGAGACGACTTTTCAGTATGGATAAGCTATAGAATATTCCCCTCTGCCAGAATATTTAGCCCAGGATCATCAGATCATAGAATTCCAGAATGGTTTGGGTTGGAAAGGAYCTTAAAGCTCATCCAGTTCCAATCCCCTGGGGCAGGGGCACCTTCCACCATCCCAGGTGAACTCTGACTGCTTTTTTCCTGCCCATGGAAATCAACAAAAGCCAGGAATATTCACAGAGGGTTTTGCAGCAGGAAAAGGAAATGTGCCCTGATGTCAGTGCAGCCCTTTTCCTTTCAGGAAAAGGAAATTCCTTGTGTTCAGAGGAAACTTCCTGCTTTATCTTGGGGGTCTTTTTATCCCATTTCCCTGGCACATCCCACCTGGGTAGGGACAATGCTCGGCTCTGTGTGGCTGGGTAGGGACAATGCTCGGCTCTGTGTGGGAGTCAGTTCAAGAAAAAAATCCCCAAACCCCAGTTTTTAAAATAAAAACACAATTTGGGAGTTCTGGGTGGACACGAGGGTGTTGGGATAAAGACCCAGCTGGCAGAAACGCTCCCATTTTTAGGGATTTGTGGTGTTTTAAGGATGGTTGTAACTTCCCTGCTTTCCTCCTTCTCTGACCCAAAAACTTCTGCAATTTAACAGGAGAGAACACAAGAAACCCATTTTAGAATGGGGTTACAGCAGTGCCAAAATAGAAAAATCGAATCAGTTTGATAGCTTATGATAATCAGCAAACTGCCTTTTAAACCAGCACCAGGAAAAGAATAAGAATCTTATTTTKGGGATCTATTTCTGTCCCAGAATCAACCCCACAAACCTTGTTTGTGTTAAACCTCCTTTGCACTGAATAAAGGAGCTGTAAAACAGATTCTTTCATCTCCAAGGGTTTGTGTTCACACCCTTGAAAATTCCTACAAATCCCAAGTTTTCCGTGGTGTTGGGAAAGGGTTTGTGAAAGAGAGAAATGCCATTTGTGGTTGGAATAGCAAGAGCAGGGTCCAGCAGAAATATGTTCCCTGTGTATAATTAGAAATGAGGAGGGTTGAAAATGATTGGATCTGTCTGCAGTGGGGGAAAAAAAAAGGGAAACTTGGAAAAATGCGTGGATGATGTGTTAAACCTCATGAGAAAACAAATTTGTCTGAGGACAGGGCAGCAGGGARGGATTTACAAGGACTGGTACCTTAAAGCAGGAATGAATGAAGGCTGAAACAGCTTGATCCCACTAAAACAGGAAAATTTGGAATGGGAAGTGCCTGCCACTCGTTTCATGCCACTCCAGATGTCCACAGTGGGGAATTCAGGGACAGGGAAGGGCTCTTGTCCTCCACAAAACCTTATCAGTGGTGTTGAAGGGAAGAAACTTCCCCAGTGAAGATCCTGTAAATCAAACTTTCCACAGGCAGCTCCTCCTTTGCTCAGCGAAAAAAAAATTCCATTTGAGGCTGGTGGTGACGTTAAAGCAGCCCCAAATAAAGAACTGCAGCACCCAAATTGTGTCAAATGCCACCCCCTCCTAACCTTGTGGTGAAACCTTTTCCCATGTAATTCATCTCCGGGATTTTGCTCCTTCCTGCCATTTGCCGGGATTATTTTTAAAACGGCACTTTGCAGTTCCTGGTTTTGTGGMGTTTCAGCCACCAGGCAGCCTGGGAGGGAAGCAGGGATCAGATGGGAAGAGGGAGGGATTCAGCTGCTCCTGCAGGTCAGGAGAGAAAATTGGGATAATCCGGACTGAGCACCTGGAGGAGACACCTCAAGGGAAAGGTTAATCCCAACTAAACCCTGTGATATTCCCTGTGTATCCCAGCCCCTTCATCCCTCTGAAGCCATGCCTGGGAGTCAGAGTCTCCTACAGAAAAGCTGGAGAGGGATTTTTAACCAGGGCATGTAGTGGCAGAGCAAGGGGGAATGGCTTCCCACTGCACCAGGGATATTGGGAAGGAATTATTCCCTGGGAGTGCAATAATGGAATTATTAATGGGGAGGGGCTGGGATGGAATTCCCAGAGCAGCTGTGGCTGCCCCTGGATC
>QVAJ01000296.1:578087-602698 GCA_003546035.1 Mixornis gularis
CCCCAGCCTTTTGATTTCCCTGCAGCTCGGAGCCTGTTGCTCTGGACAGCCGGGATAAATGGTGCCATTGTTTGGGAGCAGCGGATGTTTTCCCAGCACACTCAGGAACGCACGGGTTAAAGGTTGGGCATTGTTTCCCGGCTGGAAGCGGCTCCGGGGGGTGGGATGATGATGATGATGATGATGATGGTGGTGATGATGATGATGGTGATGATGATGCCGAGCTGCGGCACAGGCCTGGCCAAAATCCCTGGGTGTTACTGCGACAACGCTGCCGCCTTTCCCTGCTTGTTTATGGATTGGTTCCCCTCCTCCAAACCCGTAAATATTAGGAGGAAACCAGCCAGAAAACCACGCAGATCCTAGGAGAAAAAAAAAAWAAATCCAGGGAAACATCTTTTCAATTTAAATCTGTTTCCAAACCTTGCTAGGGCGCTGCAGAGATTAAGAGCAACCCCAGCCCCCTCCCAACCCCATTAACCCAAAGGCCGAGTTTTAATCCTTTTGTGGATGGCAATCCCGGGCTTTGGGATGACGCTGGAAGCCAGCAATGATGGGATTTCGGBGCCTGCCCGGGGGAGGGGGTGGCAGTGTTTAATCTGCTCTGCTCCCTCCTCACACCCTTTTTTTTTCTTTTTTTTTTTTGGAGCTGGTTAAAGAAACTAAAAATAAATCAAAGAGAGGAACGAGTCAGCGCTTGGGGAAAACTTCAAAATGGGTTTGTTTTGAAGGATTCCAGCAGAAAAACTCTTGATGTGCCCAGGTCACGGCTGGGGCACCGAATCCATGGCAGGGAGGGAGCCGGGAATGGGGCAGGTGCTGAGGAAGAGGAGGATGTTCCTRTCCGTGTTCCATTCCTTGCCTCAAACCCCTGATTCCCCCAAAAATGAGCTGTCAGTGCTGGGCTGGGAAGTGCAGGTGGCCCTGGGCTCTCCTGGGCTTTGGATGTGGCTGAGTCAGGTGGATTCCTTGAATTTAGGCTGGATTTTCCACAGGCTGSAGGCCCCAGCATCTGCCGTCTTTTCCATGGATGCATCCTGGAATCAGGCTGGATGCTGCCACTCTCCCTGCCAYGGATTTCTCTCTCAATTATGCTTCTTTTCTTATTTGTTTTCTTTCTATATATTTCTTTCTATATAGAATATTTCTTATATTTCTTTTTATATATTATCTTCTTATTTTTCTTATTTATTCCAATTCATTTCCTTATATCCAAGATTTTCTTTAGGCCTCCATAATTCCACCTGCAGTCTGACCAGGGAAACCTTGGGGTGGTGCCCACTGTGTGACGTTTTCTGAGCTCCTGAGCCCACRTGGAATAAAAATCCAGCGTGCAAATCCAGACTTTGGCCCAGAAATGAAGGTTTTATTCTGCTGTGTGGTTCAGCTGGGCTTCGCTGGCCCTCAGCCTCAGCCAGCCCTTCAGTTTGCTTTGTAAATCTGTATTTTCAGCAGGGCCTGACAGGTCTGTGGGGCAGTGCTGGGCTCCTCGGCCTCTTCCTGGTTTAATCCACGTTTTTTACCATTGCTRTACAAGTGGGTGATGTGTGTAAATCGTGGATTTCTGAATTTCTGGTTAAAGGCAGAGGATTCAGGGGCACCCAGTGCCCGTGCCTGAGGCAGGAGCCTCGGAGTTGCCCCTGGGAACAGTTTTTGGCTCCGTGTTTTGGCAGCAGGCAGGGGCTGAGCTATCTGCTGGCACCAGGGTCGCTCTGGGGATGGTTCCAGGCTCCACACGTGCGAGGAAAATTAAAAAGAAAAAGAGATCTGAGGAGAAAAGAGATTTTTGTTGGCTTAGAAATCGCCTTTGAGGTGAGGCAGGGTGGGTGTGGTGGAGCCTGCTTGGATCCCCGGGTTTTTCTGGGATGTGTGGGATGTGTGCAGGTGTTGGGATTGGCTTTATCTGAGTGGTTTTGAGAGGGGTTTGTTGGCAAACCCCGTGTCAGGTGTTCCTGTGGATTGGGAAGGTGCTGCTGCCACTCTGGATCAGGCTGGAATTCCCAGGGATGAACCAGGCCAGGCTGGATGCTCCCCACCCCTCCCGGGATCTCAGTGAACTGCAGAATCCATCCATAAAATTCACAAGCTTGAAATATGAAGTGCTGGTTTAAAGAGTTAAAAGAATTGGAGATTTCATGAGGTTTCTTTGGTTTGATCTCAGGTTCGGAGGCTCCAGMAATCAGCTGCCATCATCTTTTTCTTTTAAAGTGAGCGCAAATTCTGGTGGCAAAATAAAACTCCGAGGGACAGGCCTTGGAGAAAACATCGAATTCCATGAAAATCCAGTGTGGAAAGGCTGGAGATGTGCTGGCCTGGCCTCTTGCCCGTGGAGAATGCTGCAGGCTGGCACAGCTGAGGAGGCTCCGTGCCACYGCCCCACGTCCCTCAGCCATGACAATAAAACAGAGCCTTTGTTAGGGGGCTCTGGGGCCTCCTTCGGACAGAGATCCCAAAAAAAAAGTGCTGGAAAAGCACTTGGAGTGTGCTAAAGCTCAGGGAAGCATCACCAGGGGGATGCCCAGCTCATCCCTAAATGTTACAGACTTGCAGCCTTGTGCTGGGAAGGGGCTGCTGGGAGAGGTTTATTCCAACRCTTGCAATAAAATCAAAGTTTTGTGGAATGGAATCACAGAATGATGGAATAATCTGGATTGAGAGAAGCCTTAAAACCCATCCTGATGGGCAGGGACACCTCCCACTCCCCCAGGTTCCTCCCAGCCCCATCCAGGCTGGCCTTGGGCACTGCCAGGGGATCCAGGGACAGCCACAGCTTCTCTGGGAATTCCATCCCAGAGCCCCCCCACCCCTCACAGGGAGGAATTCCTTCCCCAAATCCCATCCATCCCTGCTCTCTTCCATTTTAAAGCCATTTCCCTTTGTCCTGTCACCCCATTCTCTTGCACACAGTTTCTCCCTGATAGTTCTGGCAGCTTGAGATTCCAAGATCCTGGAATTTCCCTCAATGCCTTGAATGCTCCATGCCCATGATGTTGGCAGCCCTGAGGGCTTTCCTTGAACTCTGCTGGGAATTTATGGGGTTCCTCTCCTCCCTTGGGATCCTGCGGTGTTTGGGAGCTGATCCCAGCAGGAAGGGGGAATTCCTCCCCCTCTGGAGCACACCCCAGCCCTGAGGGGGATTTCACTGACTCCAGCAATGCTTTTATGCTCAGGAAAGGGGAATTTTGCTGCTTTCTCATCCTTGAGCCRTCAAGGCGTGTTCCAAACACCCCAAACTCGCTGTGCCCTATTTCCTCSACTCACTCAGGGATGATTCCAACACTTCCATGGCATTCCTGGCACTGCTGGCTCCGTGTGCTCCCATCCCAGGGATCCCCCAGCTGACCTGCCCCAGATTTTGCTTCTCTGAGCTTTCCCTTACGGCTGGAAAAAGGAATTTGGGCTCTTCCCCCTCCTGCATTGCCGGAGGGAACGGGATCTGCGTTCCTCGGGCACTGGTGCCAGCACAGAGCCCTTTTTTTTTGGGATTTTCCAAGCAGAGGGACACTGGTGGCTGTGGGTCAGGCAGCCCATGGGGAAAGGGCTGAACACCAAAGGATTTGGTCCCTGTGCTGAGAGAATCCCAAAATTTGTTTCCTTTTTGGTACCTCAGATTGAAATCGGCCTTTTCCAGCAGGGAGGTGCCCATCCCAAGGGAGCAGGGCCTGGCACTGAGGAGGGCCCCAAATGTGTCCCCAGCTGTGGTTCCAGGGGCTCCCAGCTGTGCTTCTTAGCCAGGTTTGGATGGCCTGGAATAGCTGCTGGATGCAGGGTTTTCCCTGGAGCTCTGTGGGATCAGCTCAGGGAATGTCCTGGAGCACCCCAGGAGGGCGGGACAGAGGTGAGCTGGCCTGGCAGCTGGGACAGGGGATAAAACATCCTAAAAACCGTGGTTGGCAAGGGGGTGGAACGGATTAATTTGTATTTCTGTTTTTAGGGTTGTGTCACTTCCTCCCCTTGGGGGTGGCTTTGGTGTCACTTTGCAGGGGTGGGCTCAGCCAGGGAGGGGACACGGGGACACCCCCGGGGGATGAGGACAGGGTAATGCAGGAGTGTCACAAATCAGGAGGGGACTCGTGACAGATCCCCAGCCCGTGCTGCTGCCCACCACATCCTTCCACCGGGGCAGGATTATTTGGGATTTATTGTGTCAGGATCCACTCGTGACAGATCCAGCCCGTGCTCCTGCCCACCACATCCTTCCACCGGGGCAGGATTATTTGGGATTTATTGTGTCAGGATCCATCCCGGGCTGGGAGAGGAAGTGGATTTAGCAACAGCAGGAAAGGACACAATGAGTCAGCGGCGGAGGGGAACTAAAAATAAGGAAATGTCCAGGGAACGACTTTGTTTCGTTTGGGAATTACAGTTGCAAAGCACCATCCAGGGACAAGAATGGAATTAAACAGTTATTATTGCTGGTTKTGCCCTGAAAATTCGGAGTAGATTCATGCTGGGATGCATCACTTGGGTGCTGTTAGAGCTGGGAATTGACCTGGAATTTGCATTTTGGGTGGGATGATGTCATCGTGGCTTGGATATCTCATTAAACATCATAGGGCAATTAAAAGGATTTATCTATAGTTGTGCTGCACCAAAAATCAGGATTTTTCTTGCTGCTGTGCCAGGTTTTTGGGGAGAAACTGGGGCATAATTCCATTTTCCTGAGGATTCCTTTTGGGAATTCCTGCCCTGAGCATGAGCTCTGCCTCTCCCTGCAGCTGATTCGGGCAAACCTTTCCCTTTGGGATGGGATCTCAGCAGGGACAGAGTGGGATTTGTGTGGGAGGAGATCACAGGTGGCCTTGGGAAGCTCGGATCTCCAGGCAGGAATGCTGGAGGCAGGAGCTGGAAGCTGTGAGTCCCCCCCAGGAGCCAGGGATAGGATTTTTGGGGATCCCCAGGCTCTCCACACCCACAGGATGGGAAGCAAGGTTAGGCTGGGTGCCTCCGTTGCTTAATTCCAAGAAATGTAGGAATTTTTGCACGTGGAAAAGCTGATTTAGCCAGGGAACAACTCCTTCTTGGTGGGTTTTGAATGGAGTAAAAATTCCATCTGTTTGCGGGCTATGAGTCCCCCCAGGAGCCAGGGATGGGATTTTTGGGGATCCCCAGGCTCTCCACACCCACAGGATGAGAAGCAAGGTTTAAGCTGGGTGCCTCCTTTGCTTAATTCCAAGAAATGTAGGAATTTTTGCACGCGGAAAAGCTGATTTAGCCAGGGAACAACTCCTTGGTGGGTTTTGCATGGAGTAAAAATTCCGTCGGGTGGTTCCCACTGCTGCCACTCCTGTGATGGATCGGGACCCCCAAGAATTCCCTGGGATAACTCCCCTGGGGAAAAAATCCCAGGAAGGACAAAGCCTCTTGCTCCCGGGCCGGCAGCACCGCCAGGCTGGGATTTTGACATCAGACACCGGGATTTTTCCTGCCCTTGTGGAGCCGCTGGAGCCTCGGGGTTATTTTTATCCGGCGCTGGCAGTGGCTGGAGAAGGACGCGGCTCCCCGGCCCCGCCGAGCCTCCTCTCCCTGGRGCTCCCTGACTTTATTTGGGAAAACCAAGGTGCTCCGGGACAGCCGGGGGTGCTGGAAAATCATCCCGGGCTGGGAAAGCGCCGCTTTGGAGCGAGCTCTTCATCCCATGGTGGCGGCTGGGGAGGCAGGGAAGGAGTGAGATGTCCCGCCGGGATCGGGAGCGATCCAGCGGCCACGCCGGGAGCCGGGAGCGAGGATGATGAGCCGGGAGCGGGATGATGGAATGGGTGACATCATCAGGAAAGCAGCCCCGCCGCCCGGGGAGGGCAGCTATAAAAAGGTAAAGGGACAAAAAAAAAAGAAAAAAAGAAAGGGACAGAAAGGAGCCTTTGTGTGCCACCAGGCGGGAATGCTGCCCAGATCCCGCCCACACCGGTGGGATTCGGGGGGCTGGAGCAGGGAGAATCCACGGGTTTTAAAGTGCTGGCACAGGGCAAAGCTTGCTCCCTCCTTGTTTCCTTATCTCCCGATGATAAAATATCAGGGGGAGTTYCCAAAGGCATTGTCCCACCTGGAAACCCCCGGGATTTTAAGGCGTTTTGTGACGTGGCTCAAAAAGTTCGACTGGGGTTTGCGTTTGCCCCAGGAAAAGAAAAGGAGCTAACCCCACAATTTCTGTGATTCTGTGTTGTTTGTGAATCCCAGAATAGCCCCTTGTGCCGTGCAGAGATAAAATGAGACGCTGCCCGTGGCTCTGGGACTTTAAATATAGTCCTGGTGTGGAGCTGGGAATGACAGAGCCTGGCAAAAATARCCCTGGTGGCCTGGCCCAGTGTCCCAGGGCTCCTGCTGGGTGTCCCARTGTCCCTGCAAGGTTTGGTGCTGGAGGACGGGTGGGAAGGGGTTGTCCCCTTCTCCTGAGCCCTCTCCTGCAGACCTGGGGCTCCAGCAGGACCAGAGAGTCCAGAGGGGAGCACGGAGCTGCTCCAGGGCTGGAGCCAGGCTGGGAGARCTGGGAATGTTCACCTGGAGAGGAGAAGCTCCAGGGACACCTCAGAGCCCCTGGCAGGGCCTGAAGGGGCTCCAGGAGAGCTGGAGAGGGACTGGGGACAAGGGATGGAGGGACAGGACACAGGGAATGGCTTCCCACTGCCAGAGGGCAGGGCTGGGTGGAAGATTGGGCAGGAATTCCTGGCTGTGCTGGAATTCCCAAAGAAACTGTGACTGCCCCTGGATCCCTGGAAGTGTCCAAGACCAGGCTGGACACTGGGACTTGGTGCAGCCTGGGACAGTGGGAGCTGTCCCTGCCGTGTCTCTGGATGGGATTTAAGGTCCCTTCCACCCCAAACCATTCCAGGATTCTGTGACGTGCTGGCCTTTTCCCTGGAGCAGCACAACCCAGCCTGACATGGTGTTCTCATTCCCGGGCCCCAGCACAGGTGGCTGCTGCCCTTCCGAGAGGGAAGGTCGAGGGGAAGAAGGAAAATATCCACCCCAGATTGTTTTGTTTTCCCTTAAAAATCAAAAGCAGCTTTTTGTTTAAAACCATTGTGAGAACTGAATTGTCCTCAGCTCTGCACAGAGCAGAAACACTTTTATTTTTTGAGTCGGTGCCAAAATAAACGTTTAACTGCCRTGGGGTTGTGTTTTCCTTGGAATTCCCTTTGCATTTTGGGGATTTGACCCATTGTTCCTTCTGTGCCAAGTCAGAATATTTGATAGTCAAAACCCGCCTTGCTGTTTCCCTTCTCCATTTATATTTTTCCATACCCAGCTCTGGATTYTGAGTGCAGCTGTCAGGTAATTTATCCAAAGCCTAAAGTCCTGTTCCCTCAGGTATATTTTATTTCTTAGTAACTGCTCCCCGTTTTATAATAACAAATAGGACTCTGGATTTTKTTATGGTTGTTAGCCTGGGCCTGTCTTGGAAAATGGGATATTCCCACCTCAGTCCTGGGAGCAGAGTTATTGAGAATCCTCAGTAATGACCTGGTGGAGAAAACAAATCACTCATTGATTAAATGTRCAGATGTCAGCCTGGGAGCAGTGGGAAACAGCAAAATTAAAACAGATCTCGAGAGACAGAKCTGTCAAAAATGAGGGAAAATGTCCAATTCTGCCTGGATTTTAATGGGAAAAAAAAGCAGCTTTTGGTGCCCACGGAGGAGGTGKGGATGCTCTGAGGAGGGAGAGGTCCCAGCTGGAGTGGAGGTGGAGTTGGGTTGGAGAACAAGGAAAATCAAATTTAGATGGGGAGATGTGGGAGAGGATCATCTGAGCTGGGAAAGGGGAAATTTCCAGGACTTGGTGGAATATTGGTGCAGTGGCACAGCCAAGGGCACCCTGAGATGGGCAGCACAAGGAGCTGGCACCAACCTCCCTCCTCCTGCTTCCAGTTCATTAAAAAATTATTTTCACTCATTTTTCCTTTTTTTTCTTTCCCTGTCCTGCCCTCCCCAGCAGGGCCGGCTGTTTATAATCCTAAATTTGTCTCCATGTGATTGAGGTATTGATTATTGAAACCTAAAAACACAATGGTCTGGGTAAAACTTCAGAAACCTGGAGCTCAGCCCAACACTTGGTGTCCTGGGGTTCATTTTTATTATTTTAAAGATTTGAAATAAAAGGAGTTAGGTCATAAATGAATTATTTTGGTAAGGGGTTGACAATTTAATGGGCAGGGTAATAATGTGYGTAATCAGCACTGGAGCTGGAATTAAATCATTAGTTATTTTAGGCGAATAATTTGCATTTTGTCAGACTTCCTTGTACAAAAAGGTGCTTTATTTTTCCTGRGGTGGGGTATGGGAAGCACAATTCCATGAATTAACCCCATGGAAGCAGCCCAGCCTTGCCTGCTCCATTTCCTTTTGCTGTGTTTTCTGAATTGGGTATTAAATGTTATTTTATAATTAAATGTTTGAGGTTTTCCATCAATAACTGCCTGAATTTGTTGTCAGTGTTGGCACGTGACCCGTCAGTGACAGACACTGGGGGAGATTTTGAATCCAGATCTGAGATTTGCATTTATTCCACGTTGATTACACAGTTATTGATCAGGGATTCATTGCAAATCATTTTGTTGATTGCTATTTTAGAACTCCCAGATTTAGATTTAGATTTAGATTTAGATTTAGATTTAGATTTAGATTTAGATTTAGATTTAGATTTAGATTTAGATTTAGATTTAGATTTAGATTNAGATTTAGATTTAGATTTAGATTTAGATTTAGATTTAGATTTAGATTTAGATTTAGATTTAGATTTAGATTTAGATTTAGATTTAGATTTAGATTTAGTTGTGCTTGCCTTTATATTTATGTTTGTGCTTGTATTTATATTTTTATATAAAAATACATTTTTTAAACCCAGGGATAATTTGGTGGCAATGGTTCCGAATCCATCCCTGAGCAGGCTGGCAGGAGAGGGATTTTTGTGGGCTTGGGAGCTGCTCAGGGAAGTGGAAGATGCTGATGGGGATGGCTGTGTGTGGATTTAGGTACAGGTATTGGGGAATATATCAGGATGTATCTGTCAGCGAGTTTGGGTTGGAATCAGATGATCTTTAAGGTCCTTTCCAAGCCAAACCAGGCTGATCCCATGTGGAGAGAGATGCCCCACTGGGGATTCCCAGTGAGACGTGCTCTGTGCTTGACCCAAGTGTGGAAAGCTTGGGAGATGTTGGACATGCTGAGCTTGGTGGTGGGGCTGGTGGGACAAGTCACCTTCCCGTGCTCTGTCCCTTCCCTTCCCAGGTCTTCATCCTTCCATGTGTACCTTCCCAGAGCTCCATCCGTTCCTGTCCTTCCCACAGCCTCATCCTGTCCTGTCTCTTCTCAGATCTTCGTCTTTCCACGTGTCCCTTCCCAGATTTCCATCCCTTGCTGTCCCTTCCCAGAGCCTCATCCCTCCCTGTCCCTTCCCAGAGCCTCATCCCTCCCTGTCCCTTCCCAGAGCCTCATCCCGTCCTGTCTCTTCCCAGATCTTCATCCTTCCATGTGTCCTTTCCCAGAACCTCATCTCTCCCTGTCCCTTTCCAGAGCCTCATCCCTTCCTGTGTCTTCCCAGAGGCTCATCCCTCCCTGTCCCTCCCAGAGGCTCATCCCTCCCTGTCCCTTCCCAGATCTCCATCCCTCCCTGTCCCTTCCCAGATCTCCATCCCTCCCTGTCCCTTCCGAGATCTCCATCCCTCCCTATCCCTTCCCAGATCTCTATCCCTCGCTGTCCCTTCCCCGAGGCTCACACCCTGCTGTCCCTCCCTGCAGGCCCAGAAGAATGAGCGGGAGTCCATCAGGCAGAAGTTGGCTCTGGGCAGTTTCTTCGACGATGGCCCCGGGCTCTACACGAGCTGCAGCAAGAGCGGCAAGCCCAGCCTGTCCTCTCGGTAAGCCACAGCCCAGAGCCTCAGGGCAGCCTGGGAACTGGGAGACAATTCCACTGGACATCCCAGGATCATCCCTCACGCTTTGCTTTCGGCCACGTTCCTGAGTTTTCCGTGTTTAGAACAACATCCCAATGCAATACTCGTGGGGAAATATTTATTTAATGCTGGCGGGAACGGTGTTTGGATGTTGAGGGGATAAAGGAAATGAGATGGATGTTTTCTGAGGTAGGTTTCCTTCAGGATTTGGAACAGGGTGCTCAGAGCAGCTGTGGCTGCCCCTGGATCCCTGGCAGTGCCCAAGGCCAGGTTGGACACTGGGGCTTGGAGCAGCCTGGGACAGTGGAAGGTGTCCCTGCCGTGGCTGGGGTGGCACTGGATGAGCTTTAAGGTCCTTTCCAACCCAAACCATTTGGGAATTTCAACCTCCACGATTCTGGAGTTGTGATTAATGATTTGGAAGARTGATTAATGCTCAGGAGGCACCAGRGGATGGACAAAATAAGTTTTAACGTGGCTTCCTGCCTCCCCTCCACATCCATGAGCTCTACTTYCAGACGTGGCTCCATCCCTGGAGCTGCACATGGATGGATTCCTCCCTTGGATTTTTAAGGTTTTTGCATCAAATGCACTCCAGAAAGTCCTGTTGATGTTCAGCTGGGTGGAACCCATGGCACTGGGGAAGCATCAAACACCTCCTGTGCCGGGAGTGAAGCTCTACCTGTTGCCATGGGATGGGAGAAGAAAGGAGGCTTAGGGAGGCAGAAATCCAGGGGGAATCCTGCTGTTCCAGGGGAGAAGTACAGCCCTGGAATTAAATTGAGCTGTGGATCATTTGAAAGGGAAAACAGCTTTGCTGTGTGTAGTTACAGCTGAACCAGGAGCTGCTGTCTGGTAATTAGAGCACGGCTCTAATTAACGCAGCYCATCAGGCTTTGGCAGCTGTGCCCCCAGAAATTGCCAGCTGTGCCTGAAGGATTTGGTGGTTGTTAATATTTATAATCCAGGAAAAGTATTCCCTGCTCCAGGACCTACAGGAACAATTGCAGGACGTTATTCCCGGGGTTTTGTGTGTAATTAYAGAGTAGGATCATGGAATGCTTGGCTTGGGAGGGACCTTAAAGCTCATCCAATTCCCTGTCCATGGACAGGAACACCTCCCACTGTCCCAGGTTGCTCCAAACCCYGTCCAACCTGGCCTGGAACAATTCCAGGGATGTTGCAGCCACAGCTTCCTTGCCAGGATCTCRCCACCTTCACTTGTTCATTAATAAACAATTAATAATCCTATTTATTTTGTGGTAATAGTAACAGATAAACTCCACAGAAATAAATGGAAAATAGGAGTTTGCTGCTCCTAAGGAGCAATACAAGCTCCCATCACATTGGGAATGAGGAATAACAGGATTTGGGGGGTTCTTCATCTCCAGAAGGTGGGGATGGGTTGGGATCTCTCCCCTTTTCCTTCCTCTCAGCCTGCACTGGGATTCCCTGATCCTGCATCCAGAGAAAATCATTCCTGGGGAGGGGAATGTGGGTGGGGYTCATCAATCCCAATCCAGCACTGGAGCACAGGGGTGTGGAAAACACCAGAATAAACTCTCGTGATACAGGAGTGTCTTTGGTACGATGAATAAATAATTTCCATTGACAAAATACTTTATAATACACGTTATTATATATGTTCTTTATATCTTTATACATTTCTCCTTCATTTTTTATTCTATATTTGTAAATAATTTTTGTGGGTTTTTTAATAGTAACATGTTCCACATCTTTTATTGTATTCTGTAGATTTTATAGAACACAATCAGAGCTGAACAATCAAAAATAATAATGATACTCTGAAATAACGACCGTTAAAAAAACCCCAAAAATCCCTGCAGCAGGGGGGTAATTCTGCAGTTCATAAAAAATAACCCAAAAATCCCTGCAGCAGGGGGGTAATTCTGCAGTTCATAAAAAATAACCCAAAAACCCCTGAAGTGTGGGGGTAATTCTGCAGTTTATAAAATATAACCCCAAAATCCCTGCAGTGTGGGGGCAATTCTGCAGTTCATAAAAAATAACCCAAAAATCCTTGCAGTTTAGGGGTAATTCTGAAATATATAAAAAATAACCAAAACCTCCCTGCAGTTTAGGGATAATTCTGCAGTTTATAAAAAATAACCAAAAATCCCTGCAGTTTTAGGGGTAATTCTGCAGTTTATAAAATATAACCCAAAATCTCTGCCGCATGGGGGTCATTCTGCAGTTTATAAAATATAACCCAAAATCTCTGCAGTTTAGGGGTAATTCTGCAGTTTATAAAAAATAACCAAACCCTCCCTGCAGTTTCGGGGTAATTCTGCAGTTTATCAGCAGATGGTGGTAGAAGCCCTGCCTTGGGGTGACACTGAGTTCCCAGTGCCACCCTGAACTCCTCCCCTGATGAAGTGGTGGCCCTGCCCGGGGCTGGTGGCACTCCCAGCCCCAGGGGACAGCCGTGTCACCCATCCCTGTCCCCTCCCAGGTTACAGAGTGGGATGAACCTGCAGATCTGCTTTGTCAACGACAGCGGCAGCGACAAGGACAGCGACGGCGATGACAGCAAGACAGAGACCAGCCTGGACACGCCCTTGTCCCCCATGGTGGGTCGGGGGTCTCAGCCTGCAGCCGGAATAATCCCTGAGGAGCTGATCCTGTTAAAACAGCAGCTCTAAACCCCACAGCAGCATKTTCAGCCCTCAGTAAAGTGCAGCATGCTGAGGGACAGATGAGAAATGGCCCCTGGGTGCTGTGGAGCTGATGCCTTCATGTGAACCAGCCCTTCCTTCTTCTCTTTCTTCCCTCTTTTTTGGCTCAGGGAATGGATAAGGAGTGGTGTCAGCTCCCAGCAGCTTCCCTCTGTTTTTCCATGTGGATCCAACATTCCTTTTTGGATAAAACACCACAGCCCAGAGTGTTTCCCTCCAGTTTAACCTTTCGACACCTTCTGATCTTCCCCTCATTCCCTTTAAAGCCAAGGAGGCCTAGCTGGGAATCACTCTGATTTTTAAAGATAATCCCACAGATTAAGATAAAAAACAAATCCATGCCCTTCACAGTTTCTGTAGGAAAAAAAAAAGCACAAAACCAAGTCAAACTTTGCTGTGGCTTCTCTGCTTCCCCAGAGCAAACAGAGCTCGTCCTACTCGGACAGAGACACGACAGAGGAGGAGTCGGAGTCCCTGGATGACATGGATTTCCTCACCAGGCAGAAGAAGCTCCAGGCTGAAGCCAAGATGGCCTTGGCTATGGCCAAGCCCATGGCCAAGATGCAGGTGGAGGTGGAAAAGCAGAACAGGAAGAAGTCGCCGGTAGCGGATCTGGTGAGTGAGGCCTGGGGTGAGGCCGGGGCTGAGGGCAGGGCTGAGGGCAGGGCTGAGGGCAGGGCTGAGGGCAGGGCTGAGGGCAGGGCTGAGGGCAGCCCTGGGACACACACAGCACTGCTGCCTCTGCCTCACAGAGGGACAGACATGGAGGGGAGATGGGCAGAAGGAATTGCCTCAGGGGCTGGGAGGAGTTCAGGGAGCWGRGAGGAGTTCAGGGAGCCAGGGAGGAGTTSWGGGAGCTGGGAGGAGTTCTGGGAGCTGGGAATGAGGCGCTGGAGATGCCTTGAGGCTGCGCCTCTGAGGCTGAGCCCCTGAGCTGGAGTGTGTTCATCCCATCCTGGAGCACTCCTGCCTTGCTCCAGGGCTGTCACCATCACCCTCAGCCCCAATTCCATCACATATTCCTGTAATTTCCTCATTCTGGTCGACCTAGGCCCAGCTTTGTGTTCATGGCTGAACTCCATTTGGTGGAGTTGTTGCTGCCTGTTTGTGAGGGGGGGGGATGCAAAACTGAGGGGACAAACTGCTCAGAACTAGAAATAATTGGAAGAAAACGCTAAAATATTGGAAGGAAACAGCAAAACATTGGAAAAAAGCGGTAAAATACTGAATATTTCTTTCCAGCTGCCACATATGCCTCATATAAGTGAATGCCTGATGAAGAGAAGTTTAAAACCCACTGACCTGAGGGACATGACCATAGGGCAGCTACAGGTGATAGTCAATGACCTTCACTCACAGATAGAAAGTAAGTGGTAATTATTAATTATTATTAATTATTATTAATTATTCTTGGGTCTGCCTCCTTTAATTAAGAACAGTTCTTGAGGCTAAATATTAATAAAGAATAAGTATTAAAGAATAACGAATAAATATTAAAGAATAAAGAATAAATATTAAAGAATAAATAATAAATATTCTCCATGGAAAGAATAAATACTCAAAATCTTAAAGATAAAGAATAAATATATATTTTTTTTAAAAGATAAAGAAGCAATATTCTTTATGGGAAGGGTTTTCCAGCTCAGGGCGGTGGTGGAGTCCCCATCCCTGCAGGGATTTAACAGCCCTGTGGATGTGGCACTTGGTGGGGACAATCCCAGCCTGGGATCCCCCAGGACATCCCAAAATCAGGACATTTCTCCCTGGGTCAGGCTTGAACGAGGAGCTGGTGCAGCTGCTGCTGATCCGGGACGAGCTGCACACGGAGCAGGATGCCATGCTGGTGGACATCGAGGATCTCACCAGGTGAAGCAGGAATTGCTCTCCCCTCACAGCTCCCAGTTTGCCATCAGCAGCATGTGGGGGGTTTTCCTTCCAGCAGAATTTTGGGACTAAAAATCCCAACGTGCCATCCAGGATATTGGCATGGAATTGTTCCCTGKGAGGGTGGGAGGATCCAGGAGTTCCCTGGATCCCTGGAAGTGTCCAAGGCCAGCTTGGACAGGGATCTTTGCCATCAGGAGGGCTGGACAAAGGGGAGAACTTTGGAATATTAATATTTAATAACTGATAAAGCAAAAAAGCATTGCAGGATACGGACAGCTTCCCTTAAGGGGCTCCATCCCCTGGCAGCAAGGCTCAGATTTTCATTTGGGATWATTAGGGATGGACTTCAGAAATATAAAATGTTCTGAAATATTCTGAATATTTCATTCAGAAATGTAAAGATTGGGGATGAAAGGTGCTGGGAAAGAAGGGTGATGTCAGCACACCAGGACTGTGATTCCAAACCAAAGTATTGGGAAAAAAATAAAGATAAGTGGTGAGGGGGAAGTTTGGGATGGGAGCTGGAGCTGAGCCTGTGCCACCACATCTCCTGGCTTCTCCTCCCTTGTTCTGGGCAGTGCTTTGCTTTTCCCCACAGTCCTGGCAGTCTCATAAATGGCATTTTTTGGGAATCCTGGGGGCACTGGCTGTCCCCATCATCCCTCTGGTATTTGGGGTGAAGGTGYTGCCCATCCCTGTGGGAAGGGAAGGAAAAATCTCAGGTGCCCCAAACCACTCCGGGGTTCAGAGAAACCCCAAAGGGAMTTCCCTGGCCTCACCCCTCTCCTGCCAGGAAGAGATCCAGAAAAACTATGTGGTTTTCCATGGGAAAACACAACTCCCAGCTCATTGCTGGAGCAGGTGGGTTGGATTTTCCATCTTTTTCCTTGGCACAGGGAATAACAGCCCCTTCCTGCCCCCAGACACGCCGAGAGCCAGCAGAAGCACATGGCAGAGAAGATGCCAGCCAAGTGAATCCCTCATCCTGCCTCCRTCCTCTCCAGGGAATTCCACAATCCCAGTGTTGCTCATTGACCATGTCTGAAGCTTTCTGTCTGGTGATTGGCCTCTGCTTCTTAATTTATTTTAATTTTTTTTTTTTACTCGTGCCACTAAATATCAGGCATTTTAATAATAATAATAATAATAATGTTATTATTACAGAAACAAAGAGAATTGTACAGTACTTATAACATTATAAATCACGGGCGAGAAGAGAGGGTAGCTTAACTTTATTTTTTGGTCGTTTAGAGATTTTTTTTTTTTTTTGGAGTTGGATGATATTTTACCATTGACTACTTTTTTATTCCTCACTGTAGTTTTCAAATAAAGAACCTGTTCTTGACGGTGCTATACAAGTCAACAAAAACAAACAAACAAAAAATCCATGCCTGCCTCGTAGTGACGTCGTAGCTTTCAGTAATCTGTACATTTGACTCAGTTCTCAACATTTTGGGGGAATGTTGACTACCTGACGTTCATTTTTAGGTGTGCTGTTAACACTGGGTGGGGTGCAGAGAGTTGGAAGTTTTCTGTATAAAGCTGTAAAATAAAAATTACCACCATTGTTTCCTATGACACGTCTGTTTGTTGCCAGGACGCTGGTGGATCCTCCGACTAAATGTGGAATTTATCATCCCCAGAAAGAGCCTTTTTTATTTTATTTTTATTTTTGCCTTGCTGACCACATGAAACTGAGAGGAGAAAAGGCTTTTTGTAGAGTGATTTATTTGTAATTTCCTAATTCTGTTTCACGWGGACTTCTGTAACACTGAGCCCCGAATTCCTGGTGGTTGGAAGCAGCAGACACACACCCCAGGTGGGTTTTTTTTATATTTTGTTGTCTGGGCTGAACATTTAAATGAAATTTGAGAAATAAAAAGAAYAATCTGTGTTTAAAAATGGCAGCAAATTAAATGGATTCAATAGKGAATTCCTCACTCTGCCTTCAGGAGAGGCTCAGAGCTGAGTGCTCTCTGCAGGAGAGGGGACAATGGGACAAAATAAATTTGTCTCCATCCCTTTTTTATTGGATTTAAAGCTGGAAGCCCTTCCTAAGTCCCAGCCTGGTGCTCCCGGCAGCTTTTTACCTTTTAATTCCATTTCCTCGGGGGCARATCCATCCCAGCCAAGGCTCTGCCTGATGACTTATTCAGGGTGTTTGCAAAAAGCCTCAGCTGCATTAAAATTTCATCCCCTGCCAGGAATGGCTTTTATTAAAGCACTTTTTTTTTAATTAAATGACTTTTTTTTTCCCCCTCCTTTTTTTTTGCAGAAAGGGCAGGGTTGGAAGCAGCCCTCGGARGGGTTTGGGGGCTGGGATAGGGGTTGGTTTAATTTCGGGAGCAGCTGGATGGATTAGGAGCCCTCACCTGCAGCCCAGGAAAGAAACCAACCCTTTTCTTCCTTATTTTGGAATCTATGCAGAAAATACAGAGMAATGTTGGGGTGTGGGTTTCCCTGCAGCTCTTGGGTGGCTCCTGCATGTGGGGAGAGCTGCTGGCTTGAAATTTTCCCTCTAAAGGTGAAATTTTCCAATTGAAACCCCCCGGATTTGCAGTGTCTGACCCCAAAACCTCTCCATGGATCCGCTGCCTCCCTCGGGAGCAGCTCAGGGAGGAGCTGCCTCCTGCTGTGTTTAAAGCAAGAAAAACCCCAAATACACCAAGTTTGCTCTCAGCTTTAAGGAAAAAAAACCAGAAAAAAGCAAGAAAGCCCCTGGGTGCCCCTGGGGAATCCCACAGCTCCCCCTGGCACCTGGAGCACCGGGATGAGGCAGCCTGGGAGGGCTGGAATTCCATTCCCTTGCTAAGTGCCTTTGACTTGCTGGAGAGAATTTGTTATTCCACTCACCCACTGCTGGTTTTTCCCCCTCCTGTCCTGGGGGAATTGGGTTTTTCCAGGGAAAAAAAAAAAAWYTCCTGTTCTGGGTCTCCTTGGCTCTGTGTGTCCMGAGGGGTGCTGTGGATGATGGCAATGCTGGAATTGATGGATTAAAGGATATTTCTAAAAGACGAGGATCTGGCGTGGTTTCTGAGCAAGATTTCAGGGTGGTGTTTTATTCCTGGCTCTTCCAGCCTCCTGCATCCTCCTGGGTGGGTTTTGGATTCCCAAAAAAAGCATCAACCGCCTCCCACAGGCTGCCAGGCTGGGAATTGTTTCCCAGCTGATCTCAAACCACAACATTCCTTAATATTTTTCAAGTCTCACCCTCAACCCACCTGTGCTGGAAGAGCCTGAAATGCTGCATTAAATAAAAATAACCCCCAAATATCCTCATTCCTGACCCGAGGTCGTGCTGAGGTGGATTCCCCACCCTTGGGAACTGGGGTGAGCTTTATGAGGCAGCTGCTTCCTGGCAGGGAAGCCCTGCGGTTTGGGTTCCCCTTTTTGGGGCTTTTCTGCCCTTTTTTGGTTGTTTTGGCTCTCCCTCTGCAGCAGCTCCCGGGTGTGCTGAGCAGCATCTCCCTGGGCAGAGGCACCACCACGGAGTGGGAGCATGGAAAAAAAGGGAAATTGTGGCTGTTCCACCCCTGGAAGTGTCCCAGGCCAGCTTGGAGCAGCCTGGGGCAGTGGAAGTTGTCCCTGCTCATGGCAGGGATGGAATGAGATGATTTTTAATGTCCCTCCCAACCCAAACCATTCCATAATTCCATGAAAACCACACACGGAGCCTTTTCTTGTTCTTTTTCACCCTCCAAATGAGAAGCACTGATGGACTTGTGATAACGAAGGAGGCTCAGATGAGACATTTTGGGATGGGGGGACGCTCCCTCCGTGTCCCTCCTGTCCCCAGCCTGCTCCAGGACATCCCTGCTGCTTCACAGGGAAGGTGAACAGCTCCCACATTTTCTCTCCCAAGCAGAGACATCCTTCAGGCCGGGGTGTTAAAAAATGGGCGGCAAATTAAAAGGATTAAACACGGAATTCCTCACTCTGCCTTTAGGGGAGGCTCAGGGCTGAGCGCTCTCTGTAGGAGAGGGGACACTGGGGATAAATAAATCTGTCCCCAGCCCGCTCCAGGACATCCCTGCTGCTTCACACCCTGCCGGGGAAGGTGAACAGCTCCCAAATTTTCCCTCTCTGAAGCAAACCCACCCTTCAGGCTCCGTGGGCTGGAGCTGACGTCCCTCCCTTCCCACACCCACAGAGTTTCTCTTCCCTCTTACCATAAACCAAAGGAAAGCCTCATGTGCAGGGCCCTCATCCTCCTCTGCTGCTCACGTCCTGCGTGCCCACAGCAGCAGGGAATTCTCCAGCTGGGAATTTTCCAGGGAATTTGGGATCAAATCGGCTAAAATCTGCTTTTCTCAGTCCCTTGGTGGGATCAGCCTTTCCCTCTTCCCCCAGATCCACCATCACCTCCTTCCCAGTGGGAAAATATTGTTTAAAGTCTCTTCGCTGTGGAGGAGAAAAAAAACCAAAAAGGATGGGTGCAAAAGGATTTATCCCAATTTTTGGGGGTGCCGCAGGTTCTGAGCCATCRCAGCCTCTCCTGGATTTTAGTGGTTGATGCCAGACTGGGATTGCTGATGGGAATTCCATCCCAGCCCCTCCCCACCCTCCAGGGAAGGATTTATTCCCAAATTCCCACCTATCCCTGTCCTCTGGCAGTGGGAATCCATTCCCCCTGGTCAAATTGCCTCTCTGGCTCTCCTGCAGCTTTTCTATTGTTTTCATGGGAAGGACTGGTTCCTTCCCCACTCTTCCCACCTTTCCCACCTTCCCCACCTTTCCCACAAAACTCTGGGAACTCTCATCTACTTCAGCTCAGCTCCTCACCTCACTGGGACTGCACTAATTRCCTTTTCCTCCTCTCCAAGGCCCAGCAAAACCATTAAATTATTTTTAATGTTTTTAGTTTTGGCCYTGCAGGGTAAATCCCTGCCAGGAGAGCGCCTGAGCTGCAGGAAATCCTGGGCACAGCATTCCTGGGAATCACTCCTGCCAAATCCATGTCCTTGGGATTGGAACCCAGGGAATTCTCTGCCCCCCCCCCAGCAGCTCTCAGGTGTCCCCAAGCTCCTCAGCTTTGTCCCAGCTCCTCTGTGCTGGCCTGGCACAGCTTCCTCGGGATAGAATGGAGAATTCCATCRTTAATGGTGCGTGGAAAATGATGTTACATCAAAGAAATTCTAAAAAAAAAAATCTCCCTGATCAGCTCCTGCTCATCCAAGATCAGAYTCCTTTCTTTTCTCCACGTGCAGAGCCAGTGTGAGGTGAAAGGGCAAATCCAAACCCAGCAAGGACAAAATTCCTGCTTTTTCCCCATCCCAGCTTTCCTCCTGCCTGCCCAGCACAGCAGGCACAGCCAGGAGGGGACAAGGGTGGATGAGGAGCAGAAAAGAGGAGCAGAAAAAAGGAGCAGAAAAAAGGAGCAGAAAAAAGGAGCAGAAAAAAAGGAGCAGAAAAAAAGGAGCAGAAAAAAAGGAGCAGAAAAAAAGGAGCAGAAAAAGCACCCAGAGCTGAGAAATTCTGTCAGGGCTGAAAACTGAAAGTGAGAGAGAAAGAACTCCCTGAAAGTGCCACAAAAACCGCGGGCACAGCTGGCATCACCTCCTTACTCACCCCGGGGTGTTTTYGGGCCCGGGGGCAGGGAGGATGAGCTCACAGGATTCCCAAAATCCCAGGGGGATGCACCTCTCCCTGCAGCTCCAGCCAGCCCCTGCCGGTGCTTCCTGAGGGGTTTTATTCCTGTTAATTCAGTGGAAATTTAAAACAAATCCCACGGGGCTGATGGACCCACACGGAGGCAGAAAATCCTGGGATGGGATGGGTTGGGAAGGGACCTTAAATCCCAGTTCCATGGGCAGGGAATGGGAATAATTCCGAATCTGTGGGCTGGGCCGTGAGGTTCCTTTGTGTTTATTCCACAGAATCATAAAATCATGGAATGGTTTGGGGTTTTTGGGTTGGAAGGGACCTCAAAGATCATCCAGTGCCACCTTCCACCACCCCAGGGTGCTCCAAGCCCCATCCAGCCTGGCCTTGGACACTTCCAGGGATGGGGAATCCAAAATTTCTCTGGGAATCCACAAATTTTTTCTGGGCTGGCACCTCCCCAACCTCCCAGGGAAGAATTTCTCCCTGATACCTGCTCTTCCCAGCTCAGTGGGAGAAATTCCCTGCCCAAAATGCTCCCTGTGGGCTTTTTAGGGAATCCCAACCCCGATCCAGTGGTTCCCAGTGGATTCATCCCTTTCCCAGGATGAATCTTTTACCCTGGGAATGGGGATTGGAGCTTTGGAACCTGCAAATAACAACCTCTGGATTTGGGGATCCCAAGGCTGGGGGGTCCCAGAGGAATCCAAGAGCCAGGACCCAGCGTGGATCCTGGGAGAAATCTCAGGAATTCTGGTGGCAACTGGAAAATAAAAGAGCCAGGAGATGCAGGTGACTGAGCCAGGATTTGAGAGGTTCCAGCACCCCAAGGAAGCTTCAGAAACACCATTTAATCAGCCCCTGATGAAATCCCAGCAAAAGCAGAGGGTTGGGATTAGGGATTTCAGGGAATTCCACAAGGAATCAGAACCAACGGCCACAAAAACACCAGGAAAGTTTCTCCTGACCCTTTTTTTTCCTCCTCTTTAATGGAGCCATCAGCTCCCAACCCAAATCAGAAACAACTTCTGTCAGTGAGGCTCTTCTGGTGAGAAATCTGACCTTGGATCTTCCCCAAAAAATGATCCAGAGGAACAAAAAGATTCAATATTCCACAATATTTGTGAGTGGCAAACAGGATCAAATTACTTTTATTTATTGCATCCAGAAATCCCATTCCATGCAATATTTTCCCATTTTTATGGGGCAGTGATCTCTGTCTACAGCTGACCCTTGGCCTGGGTGGGATTTAATCATCCTGATGTTTTAATTTATATTTCTCTGTAACTATTTCTTAATTAGAGATATAAAATTATTGCTAATTACCATGCCAGGCAATAGTCCTGCCCTACAAAGAACCAAACCCTTCCCACTGAGGATGTCACAAGTGACTCCATGACCTTCCCAAAGGGTTTGGAGCCTGCTAATGAGGAAAGTCCATCTAATTTTAAATTCCAGGAGAAACAACCTCCCACAGCTGGTAGGAAACATCCCAAAACCTCATTTCCCTCAAAGCACAGGGTGATGCCCACGGTTCTTACCTGGAAACCAGGATGTTCTTCACTTCCCTTGGCCAAAATGAAGCCCCAAAAAATTCAATTTCTATTTATTCGAGGGGAAAGAAGCCGAGACAGAAACAAAAAGCCAGGACATTTCCAGGAACCTCCCGCTCTTCCAGAAGAGAGAGGCTTGAGCTGATCCCATTTCTCATCACTCAACTCTCGGGGCCTCAAAACCAAACTGAGCACGGGGGTTTGGGGCTTTTCTCGTCGGGTTTCTTTCTGATTTGTGTTCTCCCTTTCTTTCTCAGGCAGGATTTTTGGGTATTGATTTGGGCGAGGGCAGAGCCAGCAGCAGGGATTCCCCCAGTTTTGGCTGCATTAGATCAAATCTGATTTTATAGAGACACAGAACGATCCTTGCTTTTGTCTCTGGAGGATAATTCCAACAAAAGTCATTTCTGGTGGAAATGCAGGCAGTGGAATTTGTGGAAAATCGTACAGCTGCTAACACATTTATAACTTTACAATTATATGTTTTATATATAATATTGATAATATTTATTACCTCTATTATATATATATATAATCTATATTATCTGTATTATATTTCATATATTAGATATATTAATTCTATTTAATATTTTGGGGAGGCCCTGGCACAGAGTGCCCAGAGAAGTTGGATCCCTGCAATTGTCCAAGGCCAGGCTGGATGGGGCTTGAAGTAACCCAGGAAGGTGGAACTGGATGAGCTTCAATATCTCTTTAAACCTAAAAAATTCCACGATTTTATGACTCCATGAAATAAACACAAAGGAACATCACAGCCCAGCCCACAGGTTTTTAATTATTCCCACTCCATTTCAGCAATGCTTCCCCTTCCTCTGGGACTGCACTGGCCCCAAGCTGCTCAAGGAGGAATTATCTTGTTTAAATTGATTATAATGTATAAAACACATCATTTTCCTCTACTATGTTTAATATAAATATTAATTACCAAGATTTTTTCATTCAGGCTAAGCCTGGTCAAGCAGAGGATGAAGGAGGAGAAGATGGATTCCACTCACCAGAATTAAAATCCCAGAATGGTTTGGGTTGGAAAGGAACCTTAAATCCCATCCCTGCCATGGACAGGAACAACTCCCACCATCCCAGGGTGCTCCAAACCCATCCAGCCTGGCCTGGGACAATTCCAGGGATCCAGGGACAGCCACAGCTGCTCTGGGCACCCTGTGCCAGGGCCTGCCCAATACATTAAATATATTTAATATAATAAATATAATATAGATAATACAGATAATAAAGATTATATCTATAATATAGGTAATAAATATTTTATATATAATATATATATAAAACTGTTAAGTTATAAAACAATAATCCACAGCAAGGATTCTAGGAGAGATCTATAGGATACAATTAGGATATATTCCAATTTAGCAGAAAATTAAACCCAAATCCCACCCCAGTGCTGATCCTGCTGGGAAACCTCGTGTCCTGCTGGGAGCAGGGGCTGAGAAACCTGGAAAGCCAAAGTGGTGCCTTTCAGGAACAGCCCTGCAGCACGACCCAAAATCTCTTTCACTTTTGGCTCCCACACGAGCTGGAAACCACAGCCCACAGTGAAAATGACGGGGGAGAAGTGGAAAACACAGAGAGAAATTGGAAAATGATGCACCGCTGGTATTGGAGCGAAAAGAAGTCTCAGGACACGCCACAGGCTTCTTATAGGAAACAGTGAAAATATAAAGAATCTGAAAATGCAATATAAAACTCTTGATTCATCCTGCTCCCTTCCAGTTTGACAGCAAAAATCCCAGTGACTTCACGGCAGTCCCAATGCACAGAAAAGTTTTCTGCAGCTTTTTGGTGCAGCTGAGAATGGCCATGAGAAATAGGAGTTGATATTGAAGTGTTTGTTGATTATTCCTATTATTTCAGCAAAATCAAATATTCGGGGAGGTTTTCACAAACATTCATCAGTGAGATTTTGTCGTTAGAGAATCAGGGAATCATGGAGTGGTTTGGGCTGGAAAATATCCCAAAGTTCACTCAGTCCAAGCATCCCCAGCACTGCCAAGGCCACCCCAGAGCCCCGTCCCCAAGTGACACCTCCGCAGGGCTTTAAATCCCTCCAGGGATGGGGACCCCACCCCTGCCCTGGGCAGCCCCTTCGAACCCTTTCCATGAAGGAATTTTCCCGAATATCCACCATGAACCTCCCGTGGTGAAAGCTGAGGCTGCTCCCTCTTGTCCTGTCACTTCTTCCTTCCGAAGAAAGCAGGATAAGGAGTAGAAATGGAAAAGCTGGAGAGAGACGATTTACAAGGGATGGAGTGACGGAAAAAGGAGGAACGGCTTCAGGCTGAGGGAGGAGGAGGTTTGGGTGGGATATTGGGATGGAATTCCTGGCCGGGAGGGCGGGGAGTGCCCAGGGAAGCCCCCGGATCCCTGGCAGTGTCCAAGGCCAGGCTGGGATAGTGGAAGGCGTCGCTGCCATTGCAATGAGATAATCTTTAATGTCCCTTCCAACCCAAACCACTCCACGACTTTGCCATTCCATGGAAGTTTATCCACGTGCCAGACCCGACCCGATCCCGTTTTCCTGGAATCTCTCCGTGCAGAGCCGAGGAAGGGAAGGAGCTCCAGCCGTGCCCAGCCCGCGGCACCCCCGGCCCCACCGAGCCCCGCCGGGATTCCCGGCCCCGCCGCTCTCGGCATGAGCGCGGCCGGCCCGGGGGGAGGCGGAGATGCCCGGGGGGAAATCCCGCTCGGCCCGCCGCCCTATAAGAGCTGTCCCGGCTCGGACCGACGGCAGAGAGATGGAGCGGAGCGGCAGCACCGGGAACGGCACCGGGAGCAGCGCCGGGAGCAGCACCGGGAACACCGGGAGCAGCACCGGGAGCGGCACCGGCGATAACACCGGGAGCAGCACCGGGAGCGGCACCAGGACCGGCTCCAGGAACATCGGGAATGGCACGGGGACCGGCACCGGGAACGGCACCGGGAATAACACCGGGAATGGCACCGGGAATA
>QVAJ01000296.1:636784-649137 GCA_003546035.1 Mixornis gularis
CCCTCATTTACTCCTGAATTTTTCCTGCAGCATCCCCCGAGCTCAGCACAGCTCTCCTGACAATGGAACTGGTTCCCAAAACTTTCATTAAATACCTTTTGTTTTTTTCCTTTCCTAGCTTGACTTCAGCCCTCGGGACTGAGGATGTGCTCAGTGCAGGAGCAGCAGCCACGAGAAYTTTCCTTTCTCTCTTTTGGAGGTGTCTCTAATGGCAAAGAAAACCTGCAGGTTTATTTAAAATACAGATCAGAGCTTTTTGAAACCGCAGCCTGCCAGCTATCACAGTCACTGCTTTACATAAAGTAAAATAATTCTTGCTGACCCTTCATGAAAAACACAGAAATAATTAAATATTTTGGGTTTTGTACAGCCAAGCTCTGTGCAGACCCATCCCTTTCTTTCCCTGAAGGTACCAGACYATCCTATTTTCCCAAATTTTTACAGGAGGGAAAAGGCACCTGAATTAAAATGAAAAGCTTAAATTCCAGTATTGGAAATTTTATATTTCCAACTGGGATCTACAAAAATAAACTTTGGAAATAGAGGTTCTCGTATGTGGTCAATTCATAAAAACCTTTTTTCTCCCTGGCTCTTCCCCATCCCCTGCAGAGTAAAATCTCATTTCTGTTACCGTGAAAATAAAGAAATGAAGGTCTTAAATTTTCTATGTTTAATAAAATACATGTAAAAACCAATATAAAAACATATCTATAATATAAAACCCAGTCAATTGCTTCTCTCCAAATTCCTGCCCCATMTGTGGGTGATACAAAGTTTATATTTCTATAAAAATCTATTTATTAAAATTTCAGAATTAAATTTTAGAAAGCTTCAAGCTTTTCCATTCTTGCTCATTTATRATTTTGACTACTCTGAAGTGAATAAGGCAACAACCACCACAGTTGTTCTGCAGGAAATGGTTCCACATAATCTGTAAAATCAGATTTTCAACTCAGATGATTCAAACCTTCCTCCTGCTCCAGTCCCAAAGGGTAAAAATCCCACAGACAAATCCAGATCTCAAAAGTTTTATTGCCTTAAAAGCCAAAAAAACAAAAGATATTTTTAATTTTCCCCCTGAGCTATTACAAATATGCAGTAGGTTTTTAAACACCCACCTGAGCTTTTGATTTTACTTCACTTGAGGACTTTATTTTTCACCTAAAGATGTATTTTTCAACCTCTCTTTTTACAATCACAGAGGATTTACTGTGGCCAAGGTTAAATCAAGTGAATGAACTCAACTCCCACCCTGCAATGGCAAAATTTGGGTTATTTTTGATTATTAGCGGCACCTAAACAACTGAATTTTAATCATGTTAATTAATCTGTTCCTTAAATTGGTTTAYGATGGTTTCAATCAAGCAGTCAGTAATTAACTAAGAGGTATTTCTTTTYGAAAGAGGGTTTTAAAATAATTTCTTGTTCTGGGCAATAATGTAACCGAAATGTACCTGAAACATCCGTATCCTTCTGCTGTTTATTTTTACTTAATGCTGAAAAAGAACTGAAAACAGGTAAAAATACAATGCAAAACTTTGGAAACCCCAAGAAAAAMCAGCTCAAAATTCCCTTGGCATGGGTGGATGGCACTTCCCTTGGAATTCCAATCCCTAAAATCCCTGCCACAGTGCCAGAAAAGCCACAGAGGAACATTTTCTCCTGAGAATATCCTGAAATTTAGATTCCAGGGTCATAACAAGGAATAAAAGTGCTTTTCCAAAATATTTTGCTTTGTGTTCTATCTAACAGCAGGATGCTCAGGACTGGATGTGTGTGATAAAAAATGGAATTAAACACCTCTCCCATCACCTCCAAATGTATTTAAAACACCCCAAATATTCTTTTTTTACTCTCAGGTCCATTAAAAACCTCTACTTTTATTTGGTTTTATTCAGAAATTTATGAACTGTGCAAGAAAGGGTCACAGAATGATTTACAAATGTGCTGTATGTACAGATATTTAACATTCCGCCGGTAACATTTGGAAGATACATAATAAACCCTGTCAGTGATGAATAAGCTGGTAATGTGTTTATAACACGAAGAGAATGCAGCCACTTTTGGGTGTGAAACAAAGAGAAGTGTATCTCGATGAAATAACATAAATTAAAAAAAAAAGTATTTACAAATCAAGTGCTTTGGGCAGAGAAAACACGTGAAATATTCTCTTATTTAAAATATTTTTGTTGATTTTACACGTCAGATGCTACAAATGCTGTTTGTTACTTCCAACCACCCYGAAAGCACATTCCAAAGTATTAAAAAATAAAATAAATCCTTTTACTGCTGAATGTTTTGCTCAGTGACAAACCTGAGTAGCTGAAATTATCTGAAATCATCTATGAGGAACTCTGTGGCACATCCTAACAAATACGGATTCTAACAACTGTGAGGGAAATATTTGTGCTTTAGAGGCTCAAGATTCTTTTTTTTGTTGCGTTTTCTGCACTTCCAGTTTGCTAAATTTGTTTTTAGGGCAATTTAACCAAGTCTGGAGAGGTCCCTGAGGTTGCAGAAACTGCTTAACTTGGGGCTTAAATTGAGATTTTGTTAGAGACAACTCCAGTTAAAGAAAATTAATGGCAATGAAAATTTAAAACCACTAAGACAGGAACAGTTAATTCCCTTTTTTTCTCATTTATGCAGCCACCACTGGCACAAGAATATAAACAAACCCAGCTCAAAATGTAAGGAAATAATCCATCCTGTGTGTCAGCCAAGGATTCAAATCTACAGGAATTCTTCCTCCTGTGGCCCACAAAATGTTTGCTGTGTTTTTTTGGTTTTTTTTTYTACTACAAGCCAGTAGCAAATATTGAAGCAGCACTTTGAAGTTGCCCAAAAAAGTGAATTATTGCTGCACAGTCACACTGGTCCTCGCTGCAGGACTGGCTGCTGCTCGTTCTCTTTCTTTAGCAATTTCCATCTCTATTTTGGCTTTGATTTTATTCCAATCCACTTCCAGCTGTAAGAAGAGAAAAAAATGGAACACACAGAGCTCAACATCAGAGAGAGACAGGTCAGTTATTCGATTTAAAAATACRATTATTAAGTGTTGAGCAGCCAAACTCATGAAAGATGTGAAGGCACAGCTGAGTTCTTCTTTAGAGCTTCCACCTCTAAAATAAACCAAGGCTGAGATATTTTAATAAATCTCATTGTGCCTGGCAATAAAACACAAAAATAACCTGCTCCTAATTCACTGTCATGACATCAGTGTCCTGTTAGTGAAAATTTAGCCCTGCATCATCAATTTAGGAGTGATGTCTCCTCCAAGGAAGATGAGAGGATGTGAAACCAGTTATCTGCTCCAACAGAAATCAGATTCCTGCTTGGAACTGCCCTTCTCCATCCATAAATGTTTTAGTTTCATCCATAAATGTTTTAGTTTTAACCTTGGCGTTTCTCCAGCTGCAGAGAATTGGCATTTTCTGCCTGTGTTCTGTGTCAGTGAAACCTCACAGCACAACATCACGGCACAAATGTGGGTAGAAAAGTTTTTTCTTCCCTAAAAAAATGCTTGACAAAGGGGAAGAAAAAAAATAAAAGGATCGTGGTGCATTTGATGACCATAAAAACACCCCCAAAAATGTCATTGTGCASTGCAGTTTATTGCTGGAGAATGAACACTGTCAAAGGTGCCATGGGAGAAGGATTTCAAGGGCTGCACAARGAATTTTTTGCTGTAATTAAGGAATGGAATAACAGGGGAGATTCTCTAAGAGGGAAAGTGAAATTAAACACCCACATTCTCAGGTGAAAATATAACAATAATACCTCAGTTCTAGAGGCATTGCCTGGGTCCAGGGTTCTCAGGATATGTGTAAGGTATTAAGAACCTGATATATAAAATAAGCACAATTTTAGATCCTGCCAGGCTGCAGAAAAGAGAGGAAAAAAACTCCTTATTTAAGCCTGAAGAGGTTTTAGGTTGTGAGAGGGAAACTGAGACCCCTTTTTACCCCTGAGAAGGAACAGCAGCATAAAATCTTGCTTTTCTTATCAATTTCTTTCTGATTTGGCTTTATGAGTCTGACAGGTTGCATGAAGAATTTAATTACAGCTGAAAATTCACATTCTATGGATCCCTCCTGCTCTCAGATCCAGCACCTGGATGAGGAAAAGGACTTTTTCCTTCCAGAAATCTCCTGAGTGAGACCCAAATTTCACATCTAAGTAAACTGAAATATCATCCTGCTCATAACCTTGTCACTCCCAAGGTGGAATTCGTCGGGAATCCTTATGGAATCTACAGCTTTCTCCAGGATTTTAGGAGAATCAGGATTATCTCCAGGGAATTTATGTGATTTTTGCTCTGTAATGGGTTTTACAGAACACACACTTCCTGGAAAAGCTGCAGGATAAAAATGCTTGGAATCTGTGCTTTATTTTTCCATATTTTCCAGGTAAATTACTGTGGAATGGTTCATTAGGGGCTGRCTTTTGTTTGGGAAATGAGAATCCTTCCAAGTGCTAAAAGCTAATGAYTCCCATTAGAAATCCAGCTTTATTCCAAGTGTCCAAGGAAAGGATGTGAATTCCCAGCTCAGGTTCCCTGATCCATCGGCTGCAGTGGATAAAAGGAATTTCACACAAAGAAAAAGTCTTTTTTGATTGTTTTTTCTCCCTCAGAATGCTGAGGAATAAGGAAGGGAAAAGCAGGAWGGATTTAAGGGCTGCTCAGTGGAACTGTGCCTCTCCTGAGGGAAATGTGTGGAAATATTCCAGTGGAATTCAAGATCCAAGGATGTGCCCTCAGCCCTCAGGATCTGTGGAATACTAATAACTGAATTCACTGATGATGCAGAGGGTTTCCAATAAATGTATTTAGAACTGTTTATTGTATTTATCAGAATGGCTTGCAGTCCATAAACATCCAGATTCCTTCAAAGTTTGTTACTGTTCCTCTCCATAAAATGCCACAAAAATGTTGGAAATATCTGAGAGACTCATTAAACCATGGTGAACTTTAGCTCCCTGTTCATAGAAAACAACTGTGCCTTCACTTGTGTCATCTTTACCAGATATTAAATATATATATATATAGAGAGAGAGAGAGAGAGTGAATCTTCAAATAAAGCCCAAAATGCCCAACTATTCCTGGCCAMAAACTGTAAAAATTCCACATTTCTGTTTGAAGCACAGAAGGAGAACAGAGGTGCAAACCCATCCCACCCTCCCAGGTTTGCCACGGTGTGAAGCAGCAGGGACAACAACCCTGAGGGACACTTACACCTTCTGCATATTGCAAAAACCTTTGGTTGGTTTCTTTCTTCCCAAAATCTTCCAAGAATTTCTGTCTGTAAGCCAGGACTGTGTCCACGTGTGTCCTGTGCTTCACGGCCAGGTCCAGGGCTCTGGAATAAAGCAGGAGAGGGTTGGGGAAATGTTCTGGCATCACCACAATCACCAAAGTCTTGCAGAAGCTMTGAGGGTGAGGGCAGAGATCCCAAATCCAATCCCACATCAGGATCAGGAGGTTAAAAGTAGCCAGTGATGAAAAATACCCAACAATTATTCCCACTGACGACCTTATCACATTGCTAATTTGACCTCAGGAGGCTTTTTATTTCAAGAAAATGCAGAATATTTCAGAGTTTAGCACAAGAAWAATGATGTTTAGTAACTTTTTTCTAGGCAGAAATAGGTTGTGAACACTCATAATACACATTTATGATATATTCTCTACAATATTTATAAATATTATATAGGTGGAAAAGATCAGGCACTGGATTAATTTAATTCATTACTCACACTTGGTTTCTTCTCAATGGCTTAGGAACACTGATATTTGACATACAGAGAGTTTTTAGATGATAGAATAAAAGAATATTCTATTCCTAATATGCAGCTTAAACCTCCCCTGACACAGCTTTATAACAAAACAAAATCACAGRTTTGTGGGGGGAAACCAACCTTTTGCCTGACTGTGTGAACATAAGAGCAGAGAAATCAGGAGTAAACAACTCAGAGGATTCTGTCAGAAAACGTGGGGGTTTTGTTTATAGGAGAAATTCCTCCTTTGTTTTCTCAGCCTTAATTCACATTTTCTCCACCCACACGATGCTGGGAGTCTGAGTAGCCACAGTTTTATTTTTAGCAACAAGACATTTTAAAGCAGCCCAAATTCCCCAGCCAGTCTGGGGCATCACTGAGGGCTCCTCTGTGCTAGCACTGATGAGAAAGCAAAATGCTATTTCAAAAGGCTTCCAGGAATATTTTGGGCYTTTATCACTAAATATTTGTATTTCCTAAACACAACACCAAAACGCTCTTTTTTTTCTGGTTATTGTCAGGCAATGACTTAATTCGTTTTATTTGAAGTTGTGGGTGATTAAAAGATAAAAAAATGAGTCAGCAATAAAACAACCGATGGAAATAATTAGGAAAACGCATTTTAATCTAAAAAAATCCTACCTTTCCCAGTTGTAAAGATTAATGTTGACTTGGATGGCTTGGTAAACCAGGCCTGACTGCAGCAGGAGGGTTTCGGCCTCCTGGGTGTTCCCACTGAACAGCAGCATGTGAGCCAGCCTGGATTCCTTGGATGGCAGATCCTTGATGGAATTGATGTACTGCACTTTGTCAATCTGCTCAGGAGGAGGGCAGCAAGGAAATTAATCAGTCAGCTCTGTTTTGCAGCCATTTAATTGGGATTTAATTCCGTTTTCTAACTGCGTTTCCTCACCTCGCCGATGGCTGCGTAGGCGATTTCAGCTGTGGTCATGTCCTTGTTGGCCACTGCCATGGCAGCCAAACAAGCCCAAAGGGTCTGGTCCTGAAATTCAAAATAAAAACAACTTGTCAACCTTCAAATGTTCATCATCATCCTGCAAATGACTCCTCCAAGCTGCTGCACAAGGCCTGGAAATGATGGGTGATGTTACGTTTCTCTGCGTGTCATTTGTGGCACTGCRGTCTGAGTCTCTTAGTAGGAAATTATTAATTGTTTCTCAGAACTAGGAATTAGAAAAACTTAATGGTAATAATATTATTATRCCTTTTCATTATTATTTTTATTGCTTCTTTGAGGGTTTTGGGTATTTTGCAGAAGCTTGAGGAAACCTCATGAAGTCAGAATCCATGAAAATCCTAAATGAGATTTTGATGGAATTTCAAGTGACAACACTATGACAAAGACACACTAATAAACCATATTTTAATATACTTTAAGCTACCACATCTAAAACTCTATTCAGACAGGGAAAATGTAATTTTGGACTTGCTAGTCCAGGAATGAAGGTGGTTTTAATATTTTTGTTGAATGTGTTCAATAACAAATCTGGAAATAAAGACTTTGCACCCTGAAGGTTTTTAGAAGGATCACTCTTGATTGAAATCAGAATGAACAGCTGCAATGAGGATGCTCTAAACACATTCCCATATTTTYCAACTGACTTTTCCATCACTCAGGACCAACCCTCCTGCAGGAAGCCCAGAATTTGGGAAAATTCAGATTGTTCAGAGAATCAAACGCTCCTAAATTCTTCGTCACATTCTCTTCCCACTTCCCTTTTATTTAGAAAATCAGGTGATAAAACRCTGAAAGCTCAGCCTGAAATTATCCAGGAGATAAAATTTCCTGGAATTGCTCCTTGATRGTTCCAAGTTTCTTGGTGTTTTTTTTCCCCCCTCAAAGATATGACCCATTTTGTTATTCCTGATTGGAAATATTTTTACTCTCTACCTGGGCTGCCAAAATCAAAATATCCTGACTTGGATGTTTAAATCAGGTGACGTGGGACATTGCAAATAAAGATTCTGTTACAATTAATTCTAATTAAGCAACCTAAATTATCTAGATGTGCATTAATGTAATAACTGGTTACAAAAATATCTGAAATACACATTTAAGGTCACGACAAAAGTGCTGAACTTTTCTAGGAAAAACTGGGAAGGAAGGTTTGAAGGGATTTTGTTGTTTTAAAAACTACCATACTCACCTCATCTGTTGCTGTTGTCTAAATAAATACAAAAGAAAGCAATGCAAAAAGGAAACAAATAAAAAGAAGTGAAATAAAATAAGGAAATTRACAGGTAATCGTGGAAATGTCACTTTTAATTGGTTACATTAAGGCCCAGACCTGAAAATTTAAGTTTAGAACTGAATCCTGTGAACACCTGTGYTCAATCCAGCTGGATTCTGGCGTGACTAAAAATAACAATTATAATTTCTCATGGAAGTTATGGAATTATTATGTTGAATTAAGAAAACCACATCATTTTCCACGAGCAGCCAAAAAAAAAAGAGCGACAAAGCAGGCTGGAAATAAAACCGTACCATTTGATATGGAGAGATCATTATTAAAGAACATTTAAAACCATCGATATCCCATGGAATGGTGTGTGAATATTSCCAAAAATCAGCTTTACCTTGACAAACCGGCAGAGCCTGAGGCCGTCCTCCCAGCGGGAGGTGCTGACGTGGCCGTGGAGGATGGCGGGGTACGGGGAAATGTGCAGGTGGGCCAGGGCCCCGTCTGCCCTCCTGATGGTGACCTGATTGCCCACAAAACTCACAATCTGCGGGTTCTTGCTGAATTCACTGCGTGGAGRAAGGGAAAGAAGTTAATCCTCCTCATTTGTTTTGGCAGGAAAGAATTTAAGATCAATTTTTTGTCACCCGATCTTTCGCTACTTTTAATTTCCGACGTCGTCGAAACGGATCTTTTCTGCTGGTTTTTTACAAAACCTGAGGTAATATTTTATGAGAAAGAAATCAAATTTTGCTTTTACCTCAAGATGCYGCTCTGCTTTCAAACCCTGCATCATCACCTCAACCCTAAACTTTATAATTTTCCTTATAAAACCCTTTTTCCTCACTTCCCAACCAAGAACCAGGAGAATTTTTAAAGTCGCAAGGCCAGCTTTTACTTCTCCCGACCACAGTTTGTTAAGAAAGGAGAAAATAATTAAAATAAATGGTAATTGGATTAAAAAAGGCTTTCTTACCTGGCATCTTTTTCATACAGGGTTTTTGGGAGAAGATCTTTATCCACATAGACTGTGTTGGGATAATACCAGACGGTGAACCTGGAATCCTGAATCCCGCAGAGGATGTTGGAGGTGTCATTCCAGGCCAAACTTTGCACCATCGTCCCTTCATTTATAGGCAATAAATATTTATAATAAATAGATAAATAGATAWAGAAATAAACAAGACATTTCCAGGAGAAAATTCAAAATAAATTCTAACAGGGTGGTTATTCAGCGTTTTTTGGTTGCTTTCCTAAGATTTTTACCCCAAATTTGTCACGTTTTAAAAGCTGCTTTGCATGGAACTGATAGAAGAATTAKCAGAAATTAGATAAAATTTACTAAAATTGAATCTACCTTTATCACAAAGAAGTCAGGTTTTTAAAATTCCACTTAAATCACAGGTTTTTTTAAATTCCATTTCACTAATAATTAAGCAAAATGCTGTCTCTTGTATTAAATAAAAATTTATTTCCCTCCCAGCATCTTCCCAAACATCAATTTGAATTTTTCTCACCTATTTTGACAATCTTCTGCTCTTTCCCAAACCTTTTYACTGAGGTGATGAAAAGATCTCTGTTCTTATCAATAAAAGCAATTTTTCTTTCACTTGTCAGTCCCTTCTGGTCCAAAGCAATCTCCACRATCTCTGTCTGAAAAGATAAAAGAGAATCTCTGATTTTTATTTTGGAGATTTTATATTTGGACATTCAAACTGATTTTTTTCCTAAAAACAAGGCACAAAATTCTTTGATCAACTGGGCTGGAAAAACACTTTGTGTGTGATTTCTCTGTGGAATAAATCATTCCATGGGATGAGAATTAAGATGATTTTAAAGTCCTTTCCAACCCAACCCGTCCCATGATTCTGTGATTTTATAAACTGAATTTCATGGAGATTAAAACAACTCTGAAGACAACACAGAGCATTAAAAGTCKGCTGAAAAGCTCCTTTCTATTAAGATTTTAAAACCTTTAATGGGTTTTTAGTCCCATTATTGAGGAAACCCATTAGTGATTCTTAATTTCTGWGTAAAATAAAGACATTAAAGCCTTCACTTTACCTTGTGGGTCAGAGGTTTTCCATCACCCAGTGGCTTCCCAGACAAAGCTTCAAATATGTAGATAACTGAAGCAAAATAATTATATAATTTATYAATAATTTATATCTATAATATAATAATATAGGGTATAGTTGACTACATATAATTATATATAATTATATAATTTAATAATAATTATATATTATATAGTTTATTAATTAAAAGCAGAAGTTCTTAATGGATTTTCCCAGTGATTCCATTTTTTTTTGAGTGTAATTTAGTGCAAGTGGGTAAAATATTCCRTGTGAGTTTTACCAGTGATTTTCACATGGGGGTGAAGAGAAAATCTTATAAAAACCTGAATTTTCATTTCCTATCCCTATTTTTCATTTCCTATCTCAAACGAGGCTTTACAGGAATGACAACAACTTGTGATAAAAGTCTGCACTCACTATTTCAATAAATCCCCATTTCCATTATCAGATTGACTCAATCTTAACCCACAATTTAATGGACGGGAATGTTTAGAAAGAGAGAAAATTGAAAAATCCCATCAGGGAGTAAAAASTTCTTCAAGTATTTTCGGTAAATATTCCATGGATCAACTGGAAATTCAGGGCCAAACCATTCTATTGAAGTTTTTTAATTCATTTTAAGCAAGACCCATAACTTGAATTCATTTTTTAGAATAAATACATGTATTTTTATCCTAAATAAAGCAGAAYTTACCCTTCTCATCAGCTTTGTCCTTCACTGCCAGGGTGTCATTGCTCAGGGACACTGTCTTGGCATTTAAAATGTCCGTTCTCATGCCTGGATATTTTGGAGAGGAAATTAATCTGCCTTCATAGGAATATAAATAAAGTCCTCCACCATCCACAAGAAGAAAATGCCTAAAAAAAAGAAAAAAGAAAACCAACCCAACAACAAAGAAAAAAATCACTAAATAATATAAAAATGGTATTTCCAACAATGGGAAAGTCATTGTTTAATATCCTGCAACTTTCTACCAGTTTCCATCACTCTTAAGCTTTAAATTTTTAAGATATTCTGGAAGTTCTGTATGGAGAAGTTTGGTTTTAATGTCTTATCTTTTTTCTAGAAGAAATATTTATTATGTGAAATATTTGTAATTTTAACTGGCTATTTTTTATTTCTGATATTTCAATTTGAACTTATTTTGTTCATTATATATATGCACGTAATAAATATATTTACTATAAATATAATAAATAATTATATTATTTATAATATAGATAATATTTTTCTTTCTTTATTTAATAGTTCCATTATGTTCAGAATGAGCATTTTTAAGAAGTCAGGTACCTTTCTGCTTGGAGAATCAAACTCACAGTTCCTTCCTTCAGGTCAAAAATCAATGGAGTGTTCCAGTTCTTTGTCCTGCAAAGATAAAAAAATCAGCATTACAATCACTAATTTCCACATATTTCAAACACAAAGTTGAACTCAGCAAGCAAAACACACATTTTTCATCATCAAATATTCCTAAAAGGGAAGTTTTCTAACTTCAAACAGCCTTTAGGAAACCAAGGAACACTGATAAGCACAAGATATGATGGAATAACATTTTTGTCTTCATTGTTTCATCCCTTCAGACCAGCAGCAGCTGCCCCAGGAGTCCTAAAAGTCAGCAAAATTATATTTAGATGGATTATTTTATTTTTAAAATATTTTAAAAAGATTTCTGACTCTTTTGCAGTGACCTGCACTGGCGTTCACTGAGCAGATATTCCATTGAGTATTTCAATTGATTAAAATTAAATTAATCATCGTGCTTCCAATTAAGTTTCTACAGAATCACAGAATCACAGAATGTGTAGGTTGGAAGAGACCTTCAAGATCATCCAGTCCAACCCAGCCCTGACACCTCAACTAGATCATGGTATCAAGTGCCACATCCAGTTTTGTTTTAAACACACCCAGGGATGGTGACTCCACCACCTCCCCGGGCAGACTATTCCAGTATTTAATCACTCTTTCAGTGAAAAACTTCTTCCCAATATCCAACCTGTATTTCCCTTGGCACAGCCTGAGCAGTGTCCTCTCCTTCTGTCAGTGCTGCCTGAAAGAGACCAACCCCCCTGAGCACAGCCACCCTTCAGGGAGTTGTAGAGTGATAAGGTCACCCCTGAGTCTCCTTTTCTCCAGGATAAACAACCCCAGCTCCCTCAGTCCTTCTTTGTATGGCTTGTTTTCCAAGCCCTTCACCAGCTTTGTTGCCTCCTCTGGACACGTTCAAACATCTCAATGTCCTTCCTAAACTGAGGGGCCAGAGCTGGACACAGCACTCAATGTCCATCCTAAACTGAG
>QVAJ01000296.1:659665-677063 GCA_003546035.1 Mixornis gularis
CAATACATAATTATTGCATAAAATATATTAGATTTCTATTGCATAAATATCTATGCAGATAGTACACTGGTGTTCCTGTGGGCATGGAAAACAGGGAAAAAACATGGAAAAAAAAACATTCCTGGGGTTGGCTGAACAAATCCTGCAGGAATTCCTACAGCAAGGCAGGTCACCCACCTGGCCTTTTAATACTGTATTTTTAATACATATAATAATAATGATAATGATGATAATAATGATAATGATAATGATAATAATATACAGCAGTGCATAATAAATTAAATATATAATTACATATAATATATTAAAACGTGTATATTTAAGTACATAAAACACAATACATAATTATTGCATAAAATAGATTAGATTTCTATTGCATAAATATCTATGCAGATAGTACAGTGTTATATAAACATACATTACACATTTCTCAAGCCTCTTTCTCCATTGCAATTTACCACATTATCAGTTTCTAAAACTTTTACACGTGAACAGTTTTAAGCCCAGAAAAGTCCAGAAAACCAACAGGAAATAGCTGCATTTTGTATTTATATTCAGATTTTATCCACTGATGCAATTTTAGTCCCAACTGTCACTCCAGACATACAGAAAATCAAAATAATACTCACCAAGAGACACCAGAAAAWAAATCTTTTCACCCCAAATTATGAGGCTGAACACAAATGTGGGAGGAAAAAGTTTTGTGTTGCATCTAAATGATTTTTTTTAGATTTTTGGGCACCATAATTAACACAGATTTTTGTTCTGCTGCACAAACATCCCATTGACAAATAACGTCCAAAATAAATGACAATAAATAAAACTGGCCCACAGACTTGACAGATTTTTCCCAATTAACTGAAACTTCCTTAGAGTGAAACTCCCAGAATTTTGTATGTGGAAAAAAGCTGACTGTTCCGTTTTAAAACCATGTTCCAGTTTTCAAATTAAGATTTTTTTGAAAACAGAATAAAGCAAAAATTAGATGGAAAAACATCCAAGGGAAATAAAAAAGAATTTWAAAAAGTCAGACTTGCCAACTATGCAAATATTTTCCGTATTATTTGACAGGATTTKTCTCCTCTGAAGAAAAATCAAAGGATTTTGCTACTTGATTCCTTGAAATAAAACGAAGAAAGTTAAGTGAAAASCACCTCCAAGTATTAAACCCAGCAACTGAATTAAAATTGTTCAAATAAACATTTTTTAGTGTCACTTTATGGTAACAAAAAACCCCAAAAGGCTTAAAAATGCTCTTAGAGGGTAAAATTCTCAGGGACAATTTTGGCACATTAAATTCTATTTCCAAAAATGACTCAGGGATACTTTTTGTATGGGAATATTTGGATGAGATTCAGATAATGAAGTGATTGAACTGCTACAACCGCCCTAAAATCCTCCAGCATCTCCCCACTTCTCTCTGTGCAAAAAGCAGATTTTGTTATGGTTCAACTCGATTTGAGCTCCCAAATATTCACCCTCTAAACTGAGACCTGGTGGTGCTGCTCCTGAAGATTTCTGTATTTCACAGATTTTCTTTTAGGGGATTTTATGACTTAAAAACACGGAATTATGGCAGATTCTTTTAACTTGTCAACCATCAGAGCAGACAAGTCCCAGAAACACAACATATATTAAATAAATGTGGCTCTGGCTGTTTTCCTCCTGGCAATTCCTGGTGAAAACGCCATAAATTCTGTCACCAGCTGCAGCAGAAATTCTAAATAACCCCTTTTTTTTGTTTTTTTGTCCTGTCCTAATGCTGATCTAACAATCAGAAGAGTTTTTCTATTTAAACCAAATGTTTCCCCTTTTTTTTTTTATGATGGCTGAGGACTTAACCACAATTTCCAGGGTTTAACAGCAGGAGCTGAGTTAACTCATTTCCTCCTGCACTTAACAAGGGCTGGCTTGGGAAAACGCTGCCAACACCCTGGAAAACCCAGAGGGATAAAATCCTGCAGGGATAAACAGGAATATTCYGGGAGAAAAGGAGAAAAAAAGGCAGAAAATTGGGATTTGAGGAAGGAAGATCCAGCTTATCCCACAGCAGACTTGGTAATTCCGAGAGTTCCAAGTGTGGGATTTTGGATTGTSACAGGAGGAGAAAAAATAATTTAAATAATTTTAGAGGTGTTGTCTCCAAAAGAATATAGATATCAGAAATAAAAATTAATTTAAATAATTTTAGAGGTGTTGTCTCCAAAAGAATATAGATATCAGAAATAAATTCCTCCCTAGGAGGGTGGGGAGGGCTGGGAGGGAATTCCCAGAGAAGCTGTGGCTGCTCCCGGATCCCTGGAAATGTCCAAGATCAGGTTTGGGATAGTGGGATGAGCTTTAAGGTCCTTCCAACCCCAAATCATTCCAGGATTCCCTGATAATCTTGTGGGTTTTCCAACACATTAACTAAGAAATCCAGGGAAAAACAGTTTTCTCATCAAAATGGATCCCAAATACAACGTTTCAGTGTAAGGAGAAAGAAGAACAAAAAGAAGAATTTTAAGGGAATCTAAGGAGGAATAAAGGCCAAAGACAGAACAGGCACGTGGATCAGCATCCCAAAACACGAGCCTGAAAAGTTATTTCTGACACAAAGAGGGGAATGAGGCAAAGGAATGTTGGCAATGGGATTTTTTTTTCAGTTCTTATTAAAATAAAGGAAGGGAAAAAATTGGTTGAACACGATGCACCTCCCTGGAACATCAGCACTCCTGTCCTCATCCCAAGGATGGCCATACTTCCAACAGGGACTGTGGGATTCTYACTCGGAATTTAAAGGATTTCAGGGCCTCAGGAGATTTTTAAGTTGAAAACACAAATACGAGGTGACAGTTGTCCCATGGGGACTCCACTGTGCTTTTGGATTGCACCAGAAACTTGCAGAAACCATGAAAATACCAAAATTCACATTTCAAACTACAGCACAGGATTTATATGCTTTTTCAAACCTCAGACAACCAAAATAATGCATAAAAAAATGTGACATCAACCGAGATATACTAAAGGACACGTGCTTCAATTTGAATTTTTGTTTTCTAAATTCTAGTTCAGTTGGTTTATCTTTTCACCTGACAAACAYTGCACGAGCATGTGAACTTCCTTAAAAGCCCAGCAATGCATTTTTACACTCAGTGCTGTGGTTAAAATGCCTGCCCCAGGTTGAAAGAACTCAGATCATTTGTTTCAGACAGAGATAAGGGCCTGACATTTAACCCGAGCCCAGGTGTGTGTGTGGTTTCTTCAAAAATGTCACAGGCTCACATGGGCTCCCATCTGTGAAGTCTGAAAAACAAAATTTAGCTGAGGATCCTCACTGAAAAGGCACCAAATCCTTAGGGTGGGACTGAGGCTGCTGCCCAAAAATATTGCGACACTTTTAATTTGAAAAGTGAAATATTTTTTTAAAAAATCTTATGAAAATGCAACTCTGGTTTACGTTTAATTTTAATTAAGGCCTTAACAGTGTTGGACAAACCATCGCTGTCATAKTTAGGGTCTGTTATTTAAATATATTTCAGAATAAGCCAAAGGAACAAGTTCTGCTGGAGCTTTGAGCAATTGAACTCACCTTGCTGAGCCAAAGTGGATCTCAGCATTCCACTCTTAGACCAGATTTTCACTTGGCCATCTTCCCCAACTGCAAATGAGCACAGGAATCAGCAAATGCAGCAACCAGTCTGACAAATGCATTTGTATTTACTCAGGAAACACTTGAGTTAAAATAAATCCAGCTTTTCTTGCAGGTAAATTCCTTTTGTTTAGTCTTCCAAAGGAATTATACGAAGGAGAAATATTGAAGAGGTTTTTTTGTTATGATTAAGGTGTTTTCCTTTCCTGAAAACCCCTGAATTCTTTTCTGAAGCTGCTCCTAGGAAGGGAAAATCCACCATTATTTAAGTATCCCAAATTTTGTAGTTTTGATTCCTTCAGTGGCCCAGAAGCTGCTTAAAGGAGTCTGAGGAGCCCCAGGGGAGCAGGAGCAGATTTTTGATGGATTAAACTGGAGATTTCCCARCTGATAAATGGTGGAAGTGAAGATAACTCTGTAGGGATGGCTTCAATTTTCTACCACAACTGTGTGTTACCAAATAACTCCGTTTATTTATTGAACAATTAATTGCTAAACACTACACAGCACAGTTAGGGCTGTTCTGGCAGCACACAATTCCTGGTGTGGTGTCATTTTTAAAATGCTCTGGGTGTCATTTTTAAAATGCTCTGGTGCTTCAATTTAGGCCTCTCAGACCCAATTAATGAGGAAAAAGGTGCACCTAGAAATTAATGGATTCTCCCATTCAAATACAACTTATTTACCACATTTCAGATTTTTATATCTGGCCAATGTTGTTTTAAATGTTTAAAAATTTGTTAAAAAAAACCCCAAACTCAAAATTAAAAATCTTATTTATGCACATTTGATGCAGTTGAAATAGAACCATAAAAATATTTCARGTGGTGCAGTAGCAATGATTTATTTACTCTTCCTCCAAGTACAGCTGGGGTATAAGAGGAGTTGATCTCCTCAGAATAAACTGGAAGTGGTGATGAATTCCCACACTCCCAAAAAAGTGTCAGTGTCAGGCAGTCTCATTAAAACAAAAAAAAAAGGATTCAAAAGACAATTTTGACTTTGCCTTTGGAGAAGTTCCTGAGGCAAAGCCGTCTTTAAAAGGAACAATATTTCCATCCCTCTGGGATTTCAGAGGAACAGGCCAGACAAGAGTTCCTTGAAGCAGCATTTCAGAGTCTGGAAATGAGCAGATCCAAAATTATCTTCAGTTCTTGTGGCCTGAGCTGGAATTTGTCCAGAGGAATCAGCTGTGCTCCATCAGCAGGAGGCTGACACCACCAGAAACCCCAGCAAGGAGCCCAGCACCGGCAATTTCAGCAGYTCCCCTTAACACCCACGTGGAATTTGGGACAAAAAATGCCAAAAGCAACCGATTAATAAAAGATTCGGGACCAAAAAAATGGTGTAGAAATGAAGAAATTGTGGGTTCACTCCCCTAGCTTTAATATAAACAGGYTGTAGGTGATAATTACTAATAATTAAGGAATAAAGCACAGGGATATCCAAGATCAACGAGCCTTTTTGGCTAAAAAAAACCCCAAAAATGTGCAGGGATATAAATGTACCAACTTAGCAACTTCTTCTTTTAACAGATAGGAAAAAAAAGAAATCAAATATTCTCCTTTCTGAAGTTCAGAGCAGCCACAAAACCATCTAAGCACTCTGATATTAAAACATTTACCTTCAGGTAGATCGGATGACTTAAATGAAAAAACCAGAAATATTTTTACTAGATCTACTAATTAAAAATGGACAACACTAAGCTAAAATAGCATTAATTGAATGGCACAAAATGCCAACTCCTAAAGGTGATAACAACCTCTGGGATAATTAAGACCAAAAAAAGAGTAGATTATTATTTTAGTTTTTTAATTAATCTAGGAAAACTCACCTGTAACCAGGGCTGTTCCCTCAGAATTCCACCTTCCTGCAAGGACAGCTCCACAATGTGCTTCTACACTTTTCTCCACTCTTCCCAGCTTGGAAATCAAGTGGAATTTCCCTAAAAAAAMMCCCAAAACCCACCAAAAAMCCCAGTGTATATAATTCACATAACTACATATAATTMATCATAYAGTAAATTATTAATTCTATTACACAATTAATTACCTTGTAGATTATTACAGCAGTGCTGATAGTTTCTGTGGAAAACACACACACACAAACCAAGAAACCAACAACACAAAGAGAACATCCAGTTGTTTTTCACAGCTCAGATCAGAACTGTTCCTGCTTCCATGCTGGAGCTGGGCTGGGATTCCACAGCAGCCAACCCCAAAGCTTGTCATGATTTCAACACAAGGATCAGGAAGTTTTTCTTCCCAAATAAGGGATGCTGCTGAAATCCAGGAAGATCAGATTTAAACTGGAGCAAAGAGCAGACAATGGAGAGTTTGGGAAAAAAAAAAATGAGCAGCCCAGTAACTGAAATGAGCTATTTTAAAAATCAAATTATTTTTAGTGTTATTTGATCTAAGCTGCCAGACTGAAGCACTGCAAGGAAGCTCCTGAGTGACCAGAACTTTTGGCACAATAATTCAGCCATAAATCTCTGCCAATGCAAGATTYCCAAGGAGAAGACTTTTAACACTGATAACAAATCTATGGTTTGGATAAATCAGTTTACTGATGGACARGTTATTTAAAATATCACCTGGATCTGGAATTCCAGACTGGTTTGGGTTGGGAGGGACCTTAAATCCCAATGGGCAGGGACACCTTCCACAGACCAACACTTCCAAGGTGTTCATTTGATGCATTCCATTATTTTGTAACTACAAAATAGAATTTATCTCAATAATGTAACACTTATTACACAGAACAYCTCTCAGGTCTGAGATTTTCATGTTTCGTGTGTGAGCAATAACTGGATTTAGAGGAATTCAATGTTATTTTCTCCAATTCAACTGCCAAAATGGCCTTTTCTGCTTCAATATTAAAAAACCCCGTTATTTTCTGATAAATAAATCATTTCTACACCTTTTTCCATGCAGTGTCTTTGCTCCATCTGTATCCAAGATCTTCTTCACTGGAGAATCCTTAACCCCAAACTCCCAGGACCAGGAATATTCCCATGCCATCACCYACAGGGCTCAGCATGAAGTGGCTGAGCTCTTCAGAGCCATCACTTTCTTCAGGAKTTAAAGAATTCCATGGGATTTTATACATTGAAACAGCTTCCACTGATCTAACCCAGAATCCCTGAATATTTCTGTATTCCTGTAAGCAATTCCTCAACTCTTACAAGAGACAAATGAAATTCCAGTGGAAGCACAAGCAGCTGGGAAGGAACTGAAGGCTTTGGTGAGCAGGAAAATGGGAAAAGTATCAGATAAAATCCCGTTATTCAGGGAAAACTCTACTATTTTCCCAATCTTTGGCATCCTCTCCCACTCYACAAGCTCCTCTTTCTCTCACAAGGCCCCTTCCAAAGAGGGAAACAGAGGAAATTGTAGCTGAGCAGGGAAGAACATGGTTACATGTAAAAAAGCAGGATCAGCTTTCCAGAATTCCTCTGGAAAAAATGTGATCATCACTTAAAACTGTATCCTAATCCTTCTGCAGAACAGGGGAGATCAAGTTTTCATGGATATTGGTTTTACTTCTGCAATTTCTTTGCTTTTCCAGGAGGGGAATTTACAATTGCTGACAGTCCAATGCTTTTTTCATGGCATTCCCACAGGGAGGTTTCTCCATTTCCATGGATTTCTCTTCTTCAGCTGAGGGAACAGAGACTTTCAAATTACAACTTACTACACAAAAAAAAGGAAAAAGTTTTAGCCAAATGCCTGCAGCAGGTAGAAGTGATTCAACTTAATCTCTGGTCTTTTATTTTTATTAAGTTCTGAAGCCAGAACTGTTCTCCACCTGAAAATGACTCCCCAGYTTTGAAGGAATTTCCAGTGGGAGATTCCCAGCCTACCCAAACACAGAATAATATAAAATATGTGTGTTTTGTTCATTAACTTCCATGGACTCTTAAATGCTGACCTAATATAAAATTATCATTAAAAATGAAAAAAAAAAAGCACTAATGATTTGTGCTTAATTTGAAGGTTAAAGCCAAACATATTCTTCATTTTTGTTAAAAAATAGCACCAAGACCAATGTCATTAGGAAATAAAAGAACAATATCCCCCAAGAGATGCATTTCAGAAGAAAACCCAAGGGGGCTAAATTTACATCTGCTTTGATTTCAAACATCTGCAGTTCAACTAGGAATTAATGCAACCCTGTCAAGACATTACACTTCTTTCCCATTGGATTCAGCAAATTCCCAGGAATCCTTTATCACAGAGGGCAGGAAAATTGCAGGAATAAGCTGGTGCAGGAAAACTCATGCAGGAAGAAAAATCTTGCTGGGTGCAAAATCTTTTTGGGGAGAARGRGAAAAAAACCCACAAAACATCTCAAGCAACCCTCAAAGCTTGAGGATTTGCCTTGTATTTGACTGACATGGGTACGAAACACGAAATATTTTAAATTTTCCTAAACATTTGAAGCCGCCTTACCATCAGAACTGGTCAGAACAAAGCTCTCAGCTTGGGATTGCTTCTTCCCACCAACCCCTCTGGGAAACCAGTGCAGATCCAGGGGATAAACATCATCTGGAAGCTTCACCACCCGAGTGGCCTCGCTGGTGACAGGGTTCCATTTCAGGATCTGGTGGTCGTCACTGCAGGAGTAGAGTTCATCAGCTGTTGTCCACCCCACACAGCTCACCAAGTCCTTATGTTTCATTTAATTAAGGAATCTCAAAAGTTAAAACTATTACAAGTAATCAAACCCCTCATTTCGGCTGTTCAGAAATTATATTTAAAAAAAAAATCATCTTAATTTTTTTTTTTGCTCTTATGTGCCAAGAAGAGGCGGTAAAAATTCAGCCAAAAATAAAGCAAATCTTCATGTAAAAATAAAATCCTTATCGTGATGTAAAGTTATTGAAATGTGGTTAAAATGTTGGGTTAATGATCTTAATGCAAAATACAAGTGCAAAACATCCAACCATCATTCAAAAGCCGTTGGTTTATTAACAACATATCATATATAAACGTTCAATATCTCTTAAAATATTGTCCTTAAAGGCTGCACTCAATGACAAAGGGAACAAAGGAAAAACAAGRAAAAAAAGCCATCTGCAATTTACTAATATTTTACTGTAATTTCAACAATAAAAAACATATTTTCTGGAAGAGTCTATTGAGAATGAACATGATGTTCCATGGGGTTTTTTTTCTGTGACAAAGGATATGTTTTGGCTCCTTTAAAAGGCAAGTCTTCAGTCTCATCTCAGTTGTTCAGTGGAGCATTAAAACCATGTGTTATAACTGCAATAAAAGAAAACAAATACATAATCATGTATAATTAACATGATATATAGGCATACATACGCAGCCAAAATTAAAAAGGGAGACACTAACACTAAAATTAAGAGTTCTGAAGGAATACTGCATCACTACTGGGGAAAAATAAGCACCAAGAAATACCTGAGTTTAAAGAGAATTCTGTTTTCACATCATCCAACTGAGTATGGACAAGTTGAAGAAAAAATGATGCTGTGGACAGTGRATCCTTGAATAATTAAAGTTGGAAAAGACCTTTAAGATCAAGCCTGAAACACCAGAGGTGSGAGCACTGGAAATCTCTTGTGCTGACACACAACCAGGAAAGGAAAACCTGGTGTTTTCCTTTCAAAGCCAAGAACTTTATTATAATTTTTAATTCATTTTAATCGCTCTGTATGTGCCATTAAAAGGCCGAACGCCCACCCTGGGCCATCCACAGGTACATCCATCACTCCCAGCCCACGTGTTCTCTACATCCCAAGGAATGCAGCAGCGGCTCCGCTGGAGTTTTAGGAGAGATGTGGCAATAACCAGGAATTAAAACCAGGAATTATCCCGACTTGGAGAAGCCAAAGTGCCTCACGCCTCCTCCCTTTCCCATCCGGAGCTGCTGGCCAGGAGATGAGGATCAGGGACGGCGGAGGAGATGGAGCAGGAGCGGAATGTGGGGAGAGGGAATGCCAGAGGCGGGATGGGGGCAGCGCAGGGAAGGAATGCCCGGAGGGAAGGAACGGGGAGCACCGGGAAGGAAAACTGGCGGGCGGGAGAGGGAAGGCAACGGGAAGGGATGGGGGCAGAGCAGGAAAGGAAAACAGCGGCGGGACGGGGGCACCGGGGAGGAATGTCCCACAGCTGGATGGGGGCACAAGGGAGGAATGTCCCACAGCTGGATGGGGGCACAAGGGAGGAATGTCCCACAGCTGGATGGGGGCACAAGGGAGGAATGTCACAGCTGGATGGGGGCACCGGGGAGGAATGCCCCACAGCTGGATAGGGGCACCGGGGAGGAATGCCACAGCTGGATGGGGGCACCGTGGAGGAATGCCCCACAGCTGGATAGGGGCNGGAGGAATGCCCCACAGCTGGATAGGGGCACCGGGGAGGAATGCCACAGCTGGATGGGGGCACCGTGGAGGAATGCCCCACAGCTGGATAGGGGCACCGTGGAGGAATGCCCCACAGCTGGATGGGGGCACAAGGGAGGAATGTCCCACAGATGGATGGGGGCACAAGGGAGGAATGTCCCACAGCTGGATGGGGGCACCGGGAAGGAATGCCAGAGCTGGATGGGGGAACCGGGGAGGAAAGCCATAGCTGGATGGGAGGACCGTGGAGGAATGCCCCACAGCTGGATGAAGGCACCGGGGAGGAATGCCACAGCTGGACGGGGACACCGGGGAGGAATGCCACAGCTGGATGGGTGGAATGCTGAGAAGGAAAAGTAGACACCGGAATGGGGGACACGGAGAAGGAAACACCAAACTCCCGGGGCAGCCTCGGCCACCACCGCGCTCCCTCCGGCCGCGCCAACACCCGCTTTTCCCTCCGTTTCCAGCTTTCCAAGACGCAGATTGTCCAATCCCTCCTGAGGGCCGCCAACAGCCGGGGGTCGGGGCTCCCCGCCCTGCCCTCAGCTGTCCCCCGGAGCTCTCCCTCCCCTCCATCCGCCCGTCCCACGCCCAGCCGGGGGTCACGGCTCCCGACCCTCTCGCCCACCGCGGCGGTGACTCAGCCGAGGGGAGGGGGACGGCGGCCGCCGCCTCCCCAGCGCGCCTTTACCTGCGCGGCCAGCGGGAGGGAGCGCGCAGAGCGGCGGCCGGAGCCCGCTCCCGGCGGAACCCGGGACGATCCCGCTGCCAGCTCCCGGCGGATCCCGGGATGACCCCGCTCCCGGTGGATCTCCGGGATGATCCCGCCTCCCTCTCCCGCTCCCGTCGCCTCAGCAGCGGCGGCTCCCGCTCCCCCCGCCGCCAAGCGCCGCCGTCTCTATGGCGACTTCTCGCGAGACCGCATCCTCTTCGTCCTCCTCCTCCGCCACCTCACGGGTCCCCCCCGGCCCCCCCAAGGTGCCACGGCGCCGCCCGTTAATTAATTAAACCCGCTTCAAAACAGCCGCGCTGTCACCATTTTTTAAAAAAAATTTTCACGCGTAAATTTTTTTATTTTTTTTTATTCTTTTTAAACCAGCGCGCGTCGCCCAGCAACCAAGTCGCCGCCCACTGACCTACTTCTAAAATTAAAATTAACCCCTTTCTCCGCCGGCACGGTCGCAAGGCCGTGTTACCGCGTCGCCTTCACCCCCTAAACTGTGCCATCCCTCCGTCTGTCCCCAGAAAAAGCCGCTCCCGGCGGGTTTCTGGGCGCTTTCCCCTCCCTGCTGTAACGAACACAAGATGGCGGGCGGGGGCGGCGGTGCCGTTCAAACCCGCGGGCCCGGCCCCTCCCGTCCCAGCCTGCCCCGCGCTTTTCTAACGAATTTCGGTTCGAGTTCGCCGTTTCGGCGCCATTTTCGAGTGTGGAAGCGGCCGAGCTTTTAGTGCAGCCGGAGTTGCCCGCGCTGCTGCCGCCTCGCCGGGGCACGGAGCCGCCGGGACGAGCAGGTACGAGCTCGGCGGGAGGAAGCGATGGTGGTTCGCCTCAGAGCGGTGGGGTGGGGGGGCTTCGCGGCGGAGGAGGTGCCCTCAGGGGGCTGCCCCGGGCAGCGGGTGCTGAGGGGATGGTGGTGATGTGGGAAAAAAAGAGACGCTGGGAGAGTTGAGGGGAGACAAGGGATGCTGAAGTGGCGATAAGGACTTTTGAGGGGAAGGTGCTAAGGAGGAGACAAGGGATGTTGAAGGGAAGGTGCTGAGGGGAGAGACAGGGAGTGCTGAGGAGAAGGCGCTGAGGGGGCAGGCGGGAGGTGCTGAGGGCATGGCAGGAGGTGCTGAGGGAACGGCGGGTTCTGCCCCGCGCCTTATTTCCCCACTTCCCTCCTCGGCCGGAGGGAGCAGAGGCGGCGGCGGCGGCTTTCCCCGGGCCGGGCTGTCCCGCCGAGGGTCCCCCCGAGGGCTCCGGGCACGGCGGGTCCGGCCCGGCTGCTGTCGGCACAGGGCTTTGAGAGGAGCGGGTCCCTGAGGGGCTGTGCAGCCCAAGGGCTCCCGCTGTGCCCTTAGGGACCCCCGGGGACCGCGGCTCGCAGGACGGGGAAGTTTAGGGATGCGTTTGGGTAGCGGAGAGACCCGATTTTAATCTGCTTAGAGCACGGACCCTTCTATCCCCGGCTCTTGCTTTGATGCTTGAAGGATGAGAGAAAAATCCCAAGAAAACTCTTTAACGATTCGCTTAAAAGCGCTGGACTCGATGATCCCCGTGGGTCCTTTTCAACTCGGAATATTCTGGGATTCTGTGACTTGGAAAGAGCGTGACAAGGGTGCAGTGCAGTCTGGCTCCTTAGGCTTTAAAAAAGCCCCAGATTTGTCACTGACAGGGCTTGTCGCTATCAGATTTGATCGGCTGTTAATAAGGAAGCTTTTCCTGCCCGTCTCCGACTCTTTTTTTTCGCCATCCCCGTAAGGAAAACGGCGCTTGGCASGAGAGATGCTTTTACCAAACACCTTCGAGCTGGCTCGGGGGAGGGGCTGGGCACGAATTTGTTAAATTTGTTAGAGGCTATGTGGCAGCTGATTTATCGCGATTTAAAAGCTGAGGTCAAGTAGTTCGGCTTGTTCATGCTGGTGAAGTGTCCGAGGGGGGGGGAAAGGCTTGGGAAGGTAAATAGGTCTATATTGCACAATTCTGTTGGAGTGGAGCAGATTGGGGGAAAAAAAAAAAAAAAGATAAATGTGCTCTGAGAGGCTGTAATTGTCTGCGACAGCCATTGCGGAACAGTTCTGAACGGGGGAATAGACTGAAATTGCCTGAAAATGAGTTGTGTCTCTCGTTTYCCCCCTCCCCCATTGTCCCAAATGAAGGACTCTCATGAGAGTGTGGGCTGGGGGTAGGTCTGAAAACGTCAAATGATTGGCACCAATTGTAAGATGACTTTCTAACCACGTCAGTTTTTTTTTATCTTGTGAGAAGTAAACTTTCTCATGTCTGTTTTTCTGCGAACTCACTTCGCCACTTGCTGCGATTTTCAACTSTTGGGGGAGAGTTTGGCTCCTCACTCGCCTTTTCTTCTCCTCGGGTGCTTTCTCTTCACCCGTTTGGGGAGCTGTGCTCAAGTGCCAGCTGATGGCTTTTGTAATGCTCGTCCTTGCTCGGATCTCTTTAACATCCCAGCTAGATGAAGGTATTTCGTTTTTGCTTTCTCTCTGAAATGCTGAATGCTGGCAGGAGGTGTTGTGCTGTGTTTTGTGAGCAGARTGTGTCGATTTAAATTATTTAAGAGTCCAAGTCTTGGTTATAATCACGGAGGGCTTTTGTTTATCTGTTTATCAATCTCTCTATATCCATACAAATATTTAGCACGGATTATTGAAAGCAAAAGGAGTGTCAGGTCTGAAATATAACGAGTTCTTCTAGGAGAGCAGAGACATGTGGCTCCTGGGCTTGTTATTCAATGTGTGTTTAACTCTTTTGGCCCCAGCACCACGGTGGCTTTCGGGGAGCAAAGTCAGTGCCCTGAACGTGTCCCCACGAGCTGGCAGCAGGTTAATACAGATGTTAACGTGCTGTTAATACAGATTCGGCTCAGCCCCTCCTTTTGGGGGTGATGTATCTTAAAATACATGTAAAATACATCATTATGAAGCTCACCTCGATATTTTGTTTCAAATTTAGATTTTTCCTCTTCTAAATCCCTCCAGTGAGGAGTTTCTAAATGAGTCCAGCATGCGGGCAGAGGTGTAGGTGAATTCCTGGCGGGGCTGTAGCTCGGGGCTGAGATCACGGGGTTCTCTTGTTTGTGTTAGCAAAGGAGATAGAGCCCTTCGGTGGTTTGATTGCTCGGAATGGAAGGGGAGCAGCCAACAGGGACCGTGCGGGGCAAGAGCACCAAAACCTCCACTGCAGCCCGTGGGAAGGGCAGGGAGCCCTTGGAGGAGTCCTCCAYGGACATGGAAGTGGAAAACGAAGGCACCAGGAGGGAGCCTGACAAAGAACCTCCCCAAGGTAGGTCTGGGCTGACTCTGGTGGTGCTCACTGAGCCTCCTTAGCAGCAACTTGAATTTGCCAACTCTTCCAGATGGGATTTGCTCTTTTCCCTTTTACAAAGCAACGGTGAAACCCCTGGCAATTTCAAACTGCTTTTCAAGTGGTCAAAAGAGCTTGCAAAGAGTTAAAGGGTTTGGCCCAGTACAAGTGCAAAAACAATTTGGAGACCTTCTCCTAATAAAGCCGATTTTGGAGCTCTGATCTGGAACTTTGTGCTTTAAATTATGGTACAACAGCAGGATTTTTCAAATTTATAGGCAGCCAATGGTATGGGATTTSTTGGAATGGAATAAATGTCAAGTTTATTTACTTAACTCTTAAAATGATTTGACTTTCTTTTTCGTGAAGCAGTGTATTTTCTCGAGTCGAGCTTTTGCAGAAAAACTGCAAACCCAGCAGCTGTGTGACTTTTTAGGGAGCCAGATGTGCAGTTGTTAAAGGCAGGTATTTGACAAACAGATGAATACGTGGAAATTGGTGGCAAAAACTGCTGCCTGTTGGAAGGAGGACTTGCTGGTGCCTGGGGAAAAGCTGCTCTGCTGATATCCAGGGGGCCAGTTTGTTTTCGTAACAAACTTCCTGTCTTTGCAGAGCAGCCGTGCTGTCATTGCAGCTTTCAGAGCCTCGTGCAGAGATCCCCAAATCTCAGTGACTCTGAAATGTGGCTTTGCACTTGCTCATTAGAAAGGCTTTGCCTGCTTCACATTTGCAGATTTATTGTGGTGGTTGGGGCTGTTGGAATTGCAGGGGGCCTGTTAAAGTGTGCTGGAATAAGAGTTACATAATGAAAGAACAAACCCAGCGATGGGACATCTTAAGTAGCTCTTAAAAAACATTTTGTTTGTGGAAAGAGGAATTTTAATTCCACTGAGCTCATCTTAATGATTACAGGCCGAAATGTAGTTTGGTTCAGGCAGAAGTGATGTTTGCTTTCTCCGTTCAACAATTTAAAAGGTGTCAAATCATTGAGAGCTTACAGTTGGTTTTGTGTGTTTTGTTTTTTTATCTTGCCATGGATTTGGATGGGTTGTAGCAGCCTCAGATGAGGTGGTGGATAATCGAAGTTTAGAAGAGATTTTGGGCAGCATCCCTCCTCCCCCACCTCCAGCAATGACCAGTGAACCTGGTGCTCCCCGGCTCATGATCACTCACATTGTAAACCAGAACTTCAAATCCTATGCAGGGGAGCAAACTCTGGGACCTTTTCACAAGGTATCTTTCTTTTTTCTCTTTTGAACTGTAGGTAAGGCTTCACTGGGTGATGTTATTCCTTCCTGCATTTTCATCTAAGCTGACCTCAAAATAACTGAAAAAAATATTTAAGGTTTAGAAATATTTTGATAGTCATATTCTAAATTAAGCAGAAAAAACAGTGAAGTGCAACTTTCCAAAGCTGTGCAATTTGAATTTGTCAGCACAGCTTAGCAAAGCTCTCTTTGCTCTTGATTTCGTTTGCTGGAGAACTTTTAGGGCTGCCTTTGAAGAAAGAGAATATTTTTTAGTGCCCACAAGAGACTTACGTGGCTGAGCATGAAACTTTGCTTGTGCAGGGCTTTGGGTGAAGCAGAGCAGCTGGGAGACTGAGCTCAGCTCTGGGCCTTTGATTCTTTTCATTCACTTTTACCTTGGGCAGCAAAAGCTCAGCTCTCAGCCCTTTGCATGCACGAGGAATAATTGTGTTTGAAATGGGTGACGGAGTCTGGGCAGGATTCCTTTCCCTTTGAAGATGACTTTTCCCCCTGTCTGTGCAGCGTTTTTCCTGCATCATCGGCCCCAACGGCAGCGGCAAATCCAACATCATTGACTCCCTGCTGTTTGTCTTTGGCTACCGAGCCCAAAAAATCCGCTCCAAAAAACTCTCCGTGCTCATCCACAACTCTGACGAGCACAAGGACATCCAGAGCTGCTCTGTGGAGGTTCACTTCCAAAAAATCATTGACAAGGTATGTATGAGTCCAGGGGTTTTTTTATCCTTTAGGGAGCTGAAAAACTTTTTAATATTTGCTTATTTTTGTTGGAGCTGGGGGAAACTTGGTAGCGTGATTAGTTTACCTTTGGGATGTAAAACCATCAGCGTTAATTAACTTTAAAAATCCTCCGTTGAGTAGTGAAGCTCTTCAAATCTTAGTAAGGATTCTTTTATTTGCTGCAGGACTAATGTGTGGTAGATTTTTGTTTGAGAACAATTTAGAATTTTTTAATCATCATTTTAAGAAGAACTCGTTTTAATCTGTAATCTCGTTTACCTCAAGTGAATTTATTTCTGCAATTAAAAGAATTTACTAAAAATTTATAAGTCTATGTTTGGACATGTTAGAGATTCTTAAATGTATAACACAAACAAATGTATTAAGAAATAAAACCTATTTAAGCAAAACTTTTCAAACCAGTCAGAAATTATTTTAGGTTATCTAAATTTAGAAAAATACATAATGAATCTGAAACTTATTTACACTTCATGTACTGTAAACATGCCTGCAATTTTGTAACAGATTTTTCAGCAAAAATTCTGGACCCAACATTTAACCACTAAAATTTTTTGAAGCTGATATTTTGTTTGAATGAAATAGAAGTTGGAAAATTAAAAAAATATTTCTTTTGCTTGCTGCTTTGTATATTGATAAAAACCTTAGCACTTCTTTGTTGTTTTATTGCAACTGCAGTACAAAAAATTATTTCTCTTAATTTAAATTTCTTTTTCGTGCTCGCATCCAAACTTTTAAATTTAGGGTCAACCAAAAAAGTGGGAAGTGTACATTGAAATTCCAAAAATGGTGTTCATAAAGTGGCAGCATTTCCAGCCTTTTTTAGAAACTGTTTGAAAAAGACATTTACTTTTTTTCTTCTTATATTTTTAATAACCAAATTTAAAAATTCATCTATTTAATTTTTTTTTAATTTTTTTTGGTTTTCCTTTGTGTGAACATCCAGAAGCTGAGTTTGATTTCAAACCAGTGAGCAGTTTGAGAGCTCTTGGGGGTTAATCTGGATGAGTTTTAACTTCTTCAAGCCTGGCACCAGCTTTATTTTGCCTGCTGCTCTGGGAGGTAAATGGAAGCTCTTTTGAAGCTGCTGATGTCACTTTTGTCACATCTTTAGTGTTTGGCTCTTTTTTTTTTTTTATATCTGGTGCAGTTTCTCTTTGGAGCTGGAAATGCAGAGAGCTCTGCAGTCCCCAGGGCTCCCCACAGCCACTGCACCCTGGCCCATTGCAGAGGGAATACATTTTCATTGCTCAAAGCACTGGCTGATTTTAGAGGTGGGAAAGGCATCAGATGAAGACAATTCAGGGTATTTTTTTGTCCACTTCTCAAAGGATTTTTTTGTTGTTTTTCTCTCTCTCTCT
>QVAJ01000296.1:688058-698752 GCA_003546035.1 Mixornis gularis
AAAAAAAAAAAGAGAAAAGAATCACTCAACTTTTGTTTCCCAAGGGGGAGGTGGAGCAGATTGCCATGATGAAGCCCAAGGGGCAGACTGAGCACGACGAGGGGATGTTGGAATACCTGGAGGATCTGATCGGCTCGGCGCGCCTCAAGGAGCCCATCCACACCCTGTGCCGGAGGGTGGAGCTGCTCAACGAGCGCCGCGGGGAGACGGTGAGCTGCAAACAACTCCCGGGGCATCCACCACACCCAGCCCTGGGGAAAATCCCAAACACACACAATTCCTGCTGAGCTGCAACTCCGGGGCATCCACCACACCCAGCCCTGGGGACAGTCCCAAACACACACAATTCCCGGTGAGCTGCAACTCCCGGGGCATCCACCACACAGCCCTGGGGACAGCCCCAAACACACACAATTCCTGGTGAGCTGCAACTCCCGGGCCATCCTCCACATCCAGCCCTGGGGAAAATCCCAAACACACACAATTCCTGCTGAGCTGCAACTCCCGCGGCATCCACCACGACCAGCCCTGGGGACAGTCCCAAACACAATTCCTGCTGCCCCACCTCCTCCCGTGACGGTTCATTGCTGCACTGAGGGCTAAAAGGGCTAAAAAAGCTCTAAAATCAAAGTTCGTTTTCCTTGATGTGTCCGCGGTAAATCCTGTGGATGATTTGTTTGAAACAGCACCTGGAGCTGTAGGAATTAAATTAAAAATAGCCAGTCAGGAGGTTGAGGTAAAGGAAATCGCCATAAAATTGCCTTGTAGAGGTAGTTCCTATGGCAGACTTACTTTAAAGGTAAAACAGTACCTGTAGCTGTAGGAATTAAATTCAAAATAGCCAGTCGGGAGGTTGAGGTAAAGGAAATCACCATAAAATTTCCTTTCAGAGGTAGTTCCTATGGCAGACTTGTTTTAAAGGTAAACACCTGTAGTTGTAGGAATTAAATTAAAAGTGCCGAATCCAAAGGCTGAGATAAAGGAAATCACCATAAAATTGCTTTGCAGAGGTAATTCTTATGGCAGACGTGTTTTAAAGGTAAAACAACACCTGTAGTTGTAGGAATTAAAAATGCCCAATCCGAAGGCTGAGATGAAGGAAATCACCTTGCAGAGGTAAATCCTGTACCAGACTTTTTTTAAAGGTAAACACCTAGAGTTGTAGGAATTAAACTAAAAATAGACAGTCGGGAGGTTGAGGTAAAGGAAATCACCATAAAATTTCCTTTCAGAGGTAGTTCCTATGGCAGACTTGTTTTAAAGGTAAACACCTGGAGTTGTAGGAATTAAAACTGCCCAGTCAGAAGACTGAGATGAAGGGAATCACCATAAAATTGCCTTGCAGAGGTAAATCCTGTGCCAGACTTGTTTTAAACAACACATGTAGCTGTAGGAATTAAAATTCAAAATGCCCAGTCAGAAGGTTGATTGCTTTGCAGAGGTAATTCCTATGGCAGACTTATTTTAAAGGTAAAACAACACCTGTAGTTGTAGGAATTAAATTCAAAATGGACACTCAGAAGGTTGAGATAAAGGAAATCGCCATAAAATTCCTTGCAGAGGTAATCCCTGATACCGTTTTTCCAGAGGATTCATGTCCTACAAAGGGGTTGGAATTTTCTCCTCATGGTTTTCTCCTGTAGTTCTGGCCCTGCCTCAGCTCTGCCCCTCTGTTTTCTCCAGTTAAATCGAGTTAAAATAGTGGAGAAAGAAAAGGATGCCTTGGAAGAGGACAAGAATAAAGCCATCGAGTTCCTTTGCTTGGAAAACCAAATATTTAAGGAAAAGAATCAGCTCTGTCAATATTACATGTAAGTAATTCCCAGGCTTGGGGTTGGCTTTAATGTGATGAGGCTGCTGTTAAACTTTGCTTCAGTATCTCTAATTAGAAATATTTTCCATTTCTAACTCCAAATTATTGTTATTTTTTGATGCTCTACGTAATCCTGTTGTTACACCGAGAATTGGAACTAGAGATTCATTGTGAAGGTGGAGAAAGGTGAGGATTTATTGTTGTTTTCTTTCCCTAGCCATGACCTAAAGAAACGAATAAATGACCTGGAAATGCAGAAAGAGAAAATTAATGAAGAAACTAAAAGTATTAATGAGAAAAGCAGTAAACTTGCAGAGGAAACAAAAACCAAGAATAAAGCTTTGAAAGAACTTGAGAAGTGAGTACTTTAGGGATGTGTAGCACCACGTTTTACATGTTTCCCACCAAAAAATTAAATTATTTGATGAGCAGAGTCACTTCTGCTACACCTAAATACACAAAGAAGCATTTAAATTAATGCACAAAAATAAATTAAAATTCACATTGGTTTGATTTGGTTCTGGGTAAGATTCACAATTACAAGAAGAAAATGTCTGATATTTTTAATGGATTTTAAATATTTCTTTATTTTGACTGTACAAAAAAAGTTCAAAAAAGCACTTTTTAGATTTACAGCCCTAATGCTCAGGGATATGGATTTGGGAATTTTTCCCTGGTTTCCTCATGAGTCATTTATGCATAAATTGTGTTTCTTAAAATTTCTTTGCCTGCGTGCTGATCCAGCTCCAATATTGACCTGCTCATCCTTAGGGTATTACTGGGGAGAGACAGGAATTCTCAATTCTGTTAAGAAAAAAATGAAAATTTCTGAAAATATGTTTAATATTTCCTGGGTAGTTGATCTTTTTGTGATGGAACATCATTTTCCCAGAGAGAATACTGGGAATATAGTGAATATTGGATGTTGTTTATCACAAAACCCGAGTAATATTAATTTAAATTCTTCATGTTGACTTACTAAAYCAAGCTTAGTAAACCTTATTTTTTTACTGTATGAAAGCATTCTTTTTTTCTTCCTTCAGGAAATACAATAAAATCACGAAGTTCATAGAGGAAAATAAAGAAAAATTCACACAGTTGGATTTGCAGGATGTGAAAGTGAGGGAGAATCTCAAACATGCCAAGAGCAAGGCTAAAAAACTGGAGAAGCAGCTTCAAAAAGACAAGGAAAAGGTAGGGGCATGGATCAGCTGGATTGACTTGCAAAAGTGCAATTACTTGTAGGAGAAAACGGGAAGGGCAGAAAGAAAATGGAAAAATGGGGTTTAAATTGTTTTAATCAGATATTTTAAGTCAGGTTTTGTTTGCTAATCACTCGGTGCAGTGATGACTCCTTTAATGGCTCTGGGTCATCCCCAGTGGGTCACTGAGAGCTGTTGGGATCCTTTGGCTGGGGAAGGGATTCAGGAATTGCTGCCCCAGTGGGAGAGGAGGCTCAAAGTCCTTTCCTGGTGCAGGTGGAGGAGCTGAGGAAYGTCCCCTCCACGAGCACCAAAGCCATCGAGGACGCCACGGCCAAGAGGGAGCTGCTGGCAAAGGCCATGGACAAGGAGCAGGCCAAGCTCAAGCAGGTCCTGGCCAGCCTGCRGGAGGAGACCAAGGGAATTCAGAAGGAAAAAGAGGTTTGGACTTCACTCTTCTCAAAGAAACCAGCAGCAGGCACTCGAGAAATGCCATTTATTGACAGTTCCGCTGCTCTTTGTGGTAGTTCAGAGGAGCCTCGGGGGGGAATGAATSTGAAATTATTAATTACAGCTAAATCCTTGGGTGCTTTTCCAGTGCTCAGGCATCACCAAGTAGCTCATTCATAGATTTAATATAAATAATATGCTCTGATTTTCTGCCACCAATACATTTAAGCCAGTGGTGTTGCTTAAATCAGTAAAGATGTTTTGGAATGATCTGTTCCCAGCCTTTCCTTCACTGTCTGTGAATTAATGAACAGCTACTTTGACATTTGGTTATTGCTGGTGGTGATGTTCAGCACCTGGAGGCTGGGAATTTATCCTGTAAATYTGCAGGGTGGTTTTTCTGTCCTTCAGAATTCTCCATGGATTTGAGCTGTAATTTAGCTCAGTCTGTAGGACTCCTCCCACCTTTCAGAAAACAATACAATGTATGGAAATGCTCTGTGATAACTCCCTGAAGTTCTTCATAATTAGGAAAAGCCTTGTTAAGCCATTAATGTTAATTAACAAAGAGATGCTGCTTCTCCCAGAGAAGTGTTTGCTGCTGCCAGGGCTGGAAAAGCACATCCCATTCCTGTTCCCTTTGCCCAGCTGAGGGGCTGAGCTGTCCCTGGGTGTCTCTGCAGGGCAAGGAGAAGGAGCTGATGGAGTTCAGCAAGGAGGTGACCGAGGCCTGCTCCAAGATGGAGATAGCACAGTCGGAGCTGGAGCTCTACCTGAGCAGGTACAACTCTGCTGTGGCTCGGCTCAGCCAGGCTCAGGAGGCCCTGGGGAGCACCTCCAACACCCTGAAGGAAAGGAAAGCTGCCATCAGGGACATCGCTGGGAAACTGCCCCAGGCTGAGCAGCAGCTCAGGGAGGTGAGACTCCACTTTCCCATTTTGTTTGAGTCACACACAAACCAAAGATCCTCTCTTCTCTTTGGYAATAACTGTGGTGTAAATAAACCATGACCCATCTCCTCTGAAACAACACTGAAAAGCTGTTTTCTAACACTTTTGCTAGTGGAGCAAATACTGGATTTCAAACTGGCTTTGTTAAGTCAATGTTGACTTAAATCCTACATATCCCTGCAAGGGAATGGATTTAATTTCACCCTGAGATGTGGCTGCATTCCTGGGCCTTCTTCAGGGTGCTGAGGCCCTGGCAATTTCACCCTGAGATGTGGCTGCATTCCTGGGCCTTCTTCAGGGTGCTGCGGCCCTGGCACAGTTTTCCAGAGCAGCTGTGGCTGCCCCTGGATCCCTGGGAGTGCCCAAGGCTGGACAGGGCTTGGGGCACCCTGGGACAGTGGGAGGTGTCCCTGCCAAGGCAGGGGTGACACTGGGGGAGCTTTAATGTCCCTCCCAACCCAAACCATTCTTCCMATTCCATTTCTTGCTCCTCAATCATTCCCCAAAGAACAAAACCATGCATTGACAATTCCCTGAATCCAGTAGATTTTGGGAGGCTGAGCCAATATCTTTGAACCCCCAGAAAGAGAATGCTCTGGAGAAGCTGGGAAGGGAAGAATCCGGGGCCAAGGATCTCGTGAGGAACCTGCGGCAAAAAGTAGAAGAAGCCAAAAGTTCTTTAGCACAAAGTCGCAGCCGAGGAAAAGTGCTTGAGGCTCTGCTCCAGCAGAAGAGATGTGGGAATATTCCTGGGCTCTATGGAAGGCTGGTAAGTTTTAGAAGGCCATTAAAGTTTTAGTGTTGAACTTAAGAGGAGCTGAGTGGTGTTTCTGTGACAAAGTGTGGAATACCTCACTTCCCTGGCATTAGGGAATTTGGAGAGGGATACCTCACTTCCCTGGCATTAGGGAATTTGGAGAGGGATACCTCACTTCCCTGGCATTAGGGAATTTCAGAGGGATACCTCACTTCCCTGGCATTAGGAATTTGGAGGTGGATACCTCACTTCCCTGGCATTAGGGAATTTGGAGAGGGATACCTCACTTCCCTGGCATTAGGGAATTTCAGAGGGATACCTCACTTCCCTGTAAATCCTGTGGACTTGCTATAAAATTAAATATTTTTCAGTTCTTTCCAAGCAACGTTGGTTTAAAGTTCTGACAATTCAGAGCTGAGTTTTTCATYCCTGTTGCACATCAGTGTAATTGTAAAAGCTGATTCTGTATTCTRCAGTTTTTTATCCAAGGAGAATTATCTCTGCTTCAGAAAAAGCAGTTTATTCAGGTTTTGAAAAGCACATTCATGGATTTAGTGGGACAGAGCTCAAAGAACAGCTCAGGTGCCAATTGATCAGYGTTTGCCCCTCAATCCTCAGGGAGACCTGGGAGCCATCGATGACAAGTACGACGTGGCCATTTCCTCGTCCTGCGGGGCCTTGGATCACATTGTCGTGGACACCATTGACACTGCCCAGGCCTGTGTGAACTTCCTGAAGGCTGGAGGCATTGGAGTGGCCACCTTCATAGCCCTGGACAAGGTGAGTCCCACCCTTGGGAAAACAAATCGTTTTACTGTTAATTGCAATCTAATTACATTGGTTTTAAAGCCTTAACATCCCACAGAATAACAGAATGACCTCAATGTYCATCCCAAAGATTCATTCCTTGATTTCCTTTGTGGGTGTAGATGGCTGTGTGGGAAAAGAAAATGCAGAAAATCCCAACTCCTGAGAACGCCCCACGACTCTTTGACCTGGTCAAGGTGGAGGACCCCAAGGTTCGCCTGGCCTTCTACTTTGCTCTCAGGGACACTCTGGTGGCCAAAAACCTGGAAGAAGCCACCAGAATAGCGTTCCAAAAGGAGAAAAGGTGGAGGGTGGTAACCCTGCAAGGACAGATCATCGAGGTGTCAGGTACTGCAGCCCCAGCTGGAGCTTCAYTGGATGCACTTTGTGGGTGATAGCAAAGCCCAAGGAGTTCTCTGACCTCTTCTCATCCCTTTTTCTGTAGGAACCATGACTGGTGGGGGAGGAAAAGTCATGAAGGGCAGAATGGGCTCCTCAGTAGTGATGAGTRTCTCAGAAGAAGAGGTGAGTACATCATGGAAATGGAATTCCAGCAGAATTCCTTCATTTGGCCAGTTCTGACACACATTGCCTTTCAAAGCAGCGTGAGCAGGAGCAGTCTGGGATGGAAGATAACTACAAAGGGTTACAAAATTCCCAATGTTAGCAGAGGTTACAATTCCCAATGTTAGCAGAGGTTACAATGCTTGGAAGTGCATCAGGGATAAAAGGGTTGTCACTGGCAGGGGCTGCACAGGGAGGTTTGGAACCCCCATCCCTGGAGGTGGCACTCAGTGCTCTGGGCTGGGGACAAGGTGGTAACCAGGCACAGGCCTCTGTGGTCCTGCAGGGCTTTTCCATCCTCAGGGATTCTGGGATTCTGTGTTTGTTCACAGCCCAACCCATTACTGAATTCACAGTGCTCCCTTTGATAGTGTGGACACCTTTTTGGCAGAGCAGGATGCAGTTTGCTTTTCCTTCTGAACTCCATTCAGGTTTTAATCTGGAGCTGCCCCTCTTGTTCCTCACTGGCAGAGCTGATGTTCCCAGCACTCCCAGACTCCCCAAATTGAAGTTTTTACTCCACTTTCTCCCGTGTTTTAAGAGCTGTTGAGCACAGGGATGAGCCCTGGCTCGGTTTTGTCGTGGTGACACCAGTAAATAATCCTCTCATTGTGTGTAGATCAGCAAAATGGAATCCCAGCTGCAGAGGGATTCCAAGAGAGCCRTGCAGTGTGAGGAGCAGAAATCCCAGCTTGAGGAAGCCATCAGGAAACTGCAGCAGGACATTCGGGAGATGAGGAACACCTCAGAGAAATACACAGCCAGTATCCAGGTGAGAATTCCTGAGCATTCCCAGCCCCACACAGGCCTGGCTGCTSTCAAGGAGTTTTCAAGGACAGGATTCCAGCCCAGTTTTGTGTTCTCTGCAGGGATTTTCTGAACAGGAAATTGATCTCCAAAACCAAATCAAAGAACTCGAAGCCAACGTTGCTGCTGCTGCTCCAGACAAAACCAAACAGAAGGAGATGGAAAAAGTCCTTGATGGTTATAAAAAAGGTACATTTTGTGGAGAGGGGATTAGAGATAAAAGTTGTAGTAATGTCTTTAAGCAATAGAGGAAGGAATGGGTTTGGGTTTGTGCTTCAGTTCCCTGTCTTGGTTTGGGACCTCGTTTTTTAAGGTGTTTCTGGAGATTAGAGAGTAAAACCCCCTTTTTCTGTAATTGTTCATGTTTCAGTCAAGCTAAAGTRAACATGAATTTCAGTATTTTGTTTCTTTGCTTGGATTTTTGTGGTTGTTTCACACATTCATAGGAAAACTTAGTTTAATTAGAATTGTTAATGAGGAGGTAATGATATAAAAGTCAAGTGAAGGTTTTTGCCAGGTTCTAATCAGGCTCTGTCATGAGTCTAAAACAGATCCCTGTACTCTGTGTGGGAACACATCCCTTTTGTGCAGTGATGCTGTTCAGCAGGGGCAGGAACTACACAGTTACACCAACTCCTGGGAAATGCTGATGACCAGTTCTTAAAATCTAACTTTTGAGCATCTTCTCATTAATTAAATACAAAGAATGATCTTGSAGTGACTTCTAAAGCACCACCTCATGTACTTAAGCGCTCTGTGTACATTAACTAATCCATGTGGAGTGGTTTTTGTGGGAGGAGAGCTTTGGTGGAGCAGTGGCAGAAAGAAATGGCAGGATTTTGATGTTTGGCAGAGTCAAACTCACTGAGTTTGTCTCAGTTAAGTCATAACTGTCACAGTTAAACTTGTCACAGCACAGAGAATCTGTGCACTTCTCACTGGAGGAGCAGAGCAGAGGTTCCATGTGAAATCCCTTCCATCACCTCATCCCTTCAATGCTGATGTCCCTGAGCAGCCCAGGGCTGGCACAGGGCCTTTAATTCCTCTTTTCCGTGCCCAGATTATGAACGTGTGGCTGAGAAGGCCAGGAAGATGGAGGAGGAGGTGAAACGACTGCACCAGCTCATCATGGACACCAACAACCAGAAACTGAAGGCTCAGCAGGACAAAATTGATCAGCTTGACAAGGAAATGGATGAATGTTCCTCAGCCATCACCAAGGCCCAGGTGGCAGCCAGGACTGCAGAGAGGTACAGTACAGGCAGCTCCAGGCTGCAGCTGCACTCTCTCAGTGTCWGTGCTAAGTGGGGCTCAGGGAGGGAAAGGGAAGTCAAATTTTGTACTTTGTAATAGTTTAGGAGTCATATTTAATCAGCATTTCTCTAGTATTTGCCTGAATGATTTCTCTACTGCCTAAACTGCAGTATTCAGGAGAAAGTCCAAAATAGCACTTGATTGGATGTGCTGGAGCAGTTCAAACCTGAAGGGACTGATTTTATTAGGAGGTCTGTCAGGAAATAAAACGAGGTCTATTTTTTATGGGAGCTCACCAATCCATAGAGATTCCAACCTCTGAAAGCAGAARTGAAACCATTTAGTGAGGTCTGGCTGCCAGGGAAGACAACTTTGTTTTCCTTGGATCCCTCTGGAGTGTGGGAGTYGGTGCCTGTAGCAGTCCTTGCTCCTCGTTGTCAGTGAGGTTGTGCTCCTGGGTTATTTCCTGTGCTCCTGGTCTCGTGTGAGGTGCACCAAGATCCCTCCCTGTCCCTGGGCAGGAACCTGAAGAAATCCGAGGAGGCTCTGAGGCGCACGGAGAAGGAGATGGAAGAAAACGAGAAGGAAATGAAGAACTTGACAGCAGAGCTGACAACGCTGGAGGACAAAGCCACCGAGGTGATGAACGAGTGCAAGCAGGCTGAGGTGAGTGCTAGCACCACTCTGGGCTCCAGGGAAATCAGGGAGAGGAGTTAAATATCCCCTGGATCCCACTGACATCCCATTCTCTCTGCAGAGCAACCGGGCCCTGCCAATAGTGTGAGTTTATTTTTTATACTCACCTGGAAATTTATCCTGAGCCAGTTTAGGAAAAAAACTACACCAGGTCTCCCCAAAGAAATTGCTGGGTTTAAAAGTTGCTTAAACACAACATTTTTCCAGTTATGTGGGATTTTAGTTTCCCATCTAGATTTTTGTGAGGGAGGGAAAACCAGGATGGCTGAAATGCTTTCAAATAAATCTAAGATTTGATGTCTTTCTCTAATTAGYTAAAAATGAGTGTAGGACCCATTTGATCCAGATCTGGAATGAAAATACAAACTGCAGCATTTTCTCAGTCATACCAGAATTCAGGGATCAGTTATAAATCCAAGACTATTTATTTGTTTCCATCAATAGCTGTGAGTAAATTAAGTGAAAACAGACTTTTCACCCAAACAAGGGGCAACATTTTTRTAGATGRTTGATTAATGCCCTTTTTGGGGGCMTTTGCCATTTTTSTATTCAGGAAGCTTTGCCAGCAGTGCAGGAGGAGCGGAAGAATTTACTCCARGAGGTGAAAACCATTCGGGATGCTGAACATGCCCTGCAGAGTGAAGCTCTGAGCATCAAGCTGAAAATTGAACAAATTGACAGCCACATTTCCACCCACCAGGGAAAGATTAAATACTGGCAAAAAGAGGTAGGAAATGCTTTACTTCCTAAAATTGAAATCAGGGAATTGTGGAATGGTTTGGGAAGGACCTTAAAGCTCATCCAGATCCACCCTCAGGGACATCTTCCACTGTCCCAGGGGGATCCAGGGGCAGCCACAGCTGCTCTGTGCATCTCTCAGGATGAACTCATCCCCTTAGAAAACAGAGGCTTTGGGAGAAAATTCCTCTTCAGATCACAGCTTATTGCTGTATATACAGGAACAGGATAATAGGATAAAGGGATATTTATTCTCTTTTTCACATCCTATTTTCAAGGGACTTGTGGGAAGAACCTTGGAGCGTTTGGAGATCTGAAGCTTCCCTGTCCTAACCCAGCAAAACCTCATTTCAGAAACAGAATCTAAAGTGCTCCACGTGTTATTTAGAGCTCTCCACCCCTTTGTGCTTTGCCTTGCAGATCTCCACGTTCTCCCTGCACCCCATCGAGGGCCAGGCCCCCGAGGAGCTGCGGGCTCTGAGCGAGGAGGAGCTGGAGGCGCTGCAGGAGCCCGACGTGCTCAGCAAGAGAATCGCTCTGCTGGAGGCGCAGCGCCACCAGCTCCGCCCCAACCTGGCTGCCATCGCCGACTACAGGAACAAGGTAAAGCTGCAGGGCTGCTGCTGCCGGCCCTGGGGGACAGCCCGGCCCTGGGG
>QVAJ01000296.1:722211-749930 GCA_003546035.1 Mixornis gularis
CCAGAGGTTGGTGGGGGCAGGAAGAACACCCACCTATGATATTTCCTAAAGCCCACACTGCTTGCTCACAAACATTTTGATGAGGTGAATGCAGCAGTCTCAGGAAAAGTGGAACAGCATCTGAAAGGTACAAAACCCCCCCCCAGGGAAATGGTTAAAAATAAAAATGCATCTCCAAAGGGCAAATAATCCCCAGAATTAACTCTCACATCAGGCATTTCTCTCCTGTTAAGAACTGGCCAAAGGTTCASTAATTTCCCAGGTGATACTAAAATAAAACACTGCAATAATTCCTCCTTTGCTGCATATTCCTATAGAGCCTGCACTTATTAAACCCCCTGACATGTATTTGTTTGCAAGGCTCGAGGTCACTGAAGCTTGTCAGGATCCAAATTTAGTTCCATTTCTAGAATTCAGGAATTCTCTGCTGAGTTCTGCACCAGGGCCAAGTGCAAAGTGACAGCAGAGACCAAACTCAGCCATTCCAATGGAGCAGTTTAAGAATAAGCAGGAACGGGAATTAAAGAGTGGGAATGGAGGAAAGAAATCCCAATTTACATCATTGATCCTTTTTTATCCCCCCCCAGCACTTAGGGTTTGCTWACATAATAGCTCAGGCTAAGGAACCATTTACTTCATCTGTTTCAAGAGAAATTTGAATTTTTTAGTTAGTAAAAGTAAATTTTGCTTAATATAAACCATGTGTTTACTAGAGAAACAACAAATCTTATTTCCTGCTAAATAAAGGGATTTACAGTGTCTGTGTGCAAGGAGGAAAAAAAATCTCCAGCAAGCAGATTAATAAATTCTCATGGAAAAATTATAAGAGCATCTTTTTAATTGAASTAAATCATAATTTCATATGTCACAGCTCCAAGATGGACTAACAGAGTGCAACACAGACCTACAAAAATCACTGAAAAAGTGCTCAATCCATTGATGAATTAAATTTAAAGTGTTCTAGATGAGGGGTGGGATAGTTTATTAATTACATTTCCCAAAGAAAACTCAGGTTATAACTGGGAAAGGAAGAGGATAAAGAAAAAGTTACATCTTAGAAGGGTGAAAACCAAATTATATCAAAGTTCACAGGCTTTTAACCCTGAGTTTGGAAAAGTAACAGCAACTGATCCTGCAGCCAACATAAGTTTTGTGTTATTTTTTCCCTTAAACTTTAGGAAAAGCTCATTTCAGAGTAACTTTGATTCTTCAAGCAGCTCTGGTTTGTTCACTCAGTTAAAAACCCTGCCCAAAACAGCTCAGCTTCCAACAAYTCCATCCCATCTTTCTGATACCTCAAAATAGGAAGGACAGGATTTTTAATTTGACTTGATTTTGGAAGAGTTCAGTGCCAGGCAACAGTGTCCTCTTCACAAAAAGGGGAAGAAGGAAGAATATTAATATTTCTGAGGGGTTGTTTGGTTTTATTTCAAGTTTTTTGGTGACTTCTGGTGTGGTTTTTTTCCCRAGTTTGAAAACTGGAAACCAGCAGATATGAACTCTGCTGAGATATTTTGAGTTTCCACCTGTTGCTGACCATGAGGAAACCTCAGTGGGTTTAAACCCTGAGAAAATGAAGCCCAAACTGGGTGTGTGAGGCAAAAACCTGGCAGCAGCTCCTTTAGGAACCTGATCCCAGTTAAATCCCAGATGTGGATGGAAGCAAATCCCCCCCTGCAGGACTCACTGGATTGAACTACAGCCTGGGTTTGTTCTGAGGTTCCAGAGGCAATGTTTGTCAAAGCCCACGCAGCTTCAAACTGTAAGGAAGGACTGCAGAGAAAGAGAAAAAACCCACAGGAATTATTATTATTATTATTATTATTATTATTATTATTATTATTATTATTATTATTCAGATGATAGCACATCAGCTAAACAGCAAGAATTGGTGCAGCATTTTGGAGTTTTTGGCAATACTCACTTGTCATCTCTTTCAAGACAGTGCACTAGGATAGGTAATATTCCTGATTTTATTAGGTCATCRATGGGTGGATTTCGGTCACTGGACAGCAGCTTCCTGTGCAGGGAAATGGGAAATAAAAACCAAATTACAGCTCAATCCTGCCTGGAAAGGAGCAGGGAGTTGTTTAATCCAAGTTTCCCCTCAGAAAGGGAGCAGTGCTGACACTGGAGCAGGGCAGTAAAAGCTCCCTGGGGAGGAGTTTGGGAATCTCCAATGGAGCCCCAACAACCAAACTCATTTCCCAAATTCCTCCCCAAGTGTTTCTTTCCTCCTCCCAAAGACTCACAGGATTTCTTTCTTTCCTCCTCTTTAAGTGAAAATAATCCCCCCAAAGTGGATTTATTATTATTTTTTTTTAATTATCAAATTATTGAGCCACTGGAAAAGCAAAGCCATTACATCYGTTTGTTCCATTTCATTCCACGTTTTCTCTCCTTTGGAAGTTTATCACAGCCAGGAAAATAAAAGATCAGAATTGTTCAGTTCTAATTCCTGCAGCTTCCTCCTTCTCCACCCAGCAAAGGAGACACTCAGCTCCTTCTGCACTTCAAGCCAAAGGTTTTACAGTCCTTTAAAGTGCGTATTTTCCTCTGTGAGAAGCATCAAGTTTGCACCAAATAAATCCATGTATTTACATGTAAAGAAAACCCACACTACTTAAAAGGTCTGTGCAGTCTGATTTCTTTAAAGTTCTACTTTCCTTTGAAAAATCAATCCATTTGAATTAAGCTAGAACACATTTTCTGACCTTAGGAGCACAATAAAATCAGAATAAAATCAGAATAAATTTGAGCAAAGTGTGTTCTTACCTTGCTGCCTGCACAGCACTTAACTGAATACCCTGGTTGTCACTTGAAGCATTCTGAAATGAGAAAAAAATTAGATTTTTCACACATCTGTCATCAAGCCATGAAGAATATTCAAACAATTTAATTGTTTTTACCTGTACTATTGCCTCCAAAGAAGTGTTTTGCTAGAAAACAGAGACAAAAAAAGCAGTTAGAAATTCCAAATGTCTTTTAAGTGTGCAAAGAGAAGAAATTATTGTGWGTTAATTCTTACCACTCTAAAGTCCCCATCTATATCAGAATCTTCACAGATATCTTCATGGGGAACATTCCTTCTCTTTAGGAGATGCTCATCTCTTTTGTTCTGGAAGAGAAAAATGATTGAATGCCTTTAAAACTTGGATTTAGGGGAGGGTGGGGGTGAAGGGAAGGGAAGAGAAGCTTCTGTTTCAAACAATCATAAATACACCATCACTGACAAATAAATTTTCCAAAAAAAACCTTGGAAAGGACTGCACAGAGAATTTTGGGAATTCTTCCTAAAAAAATCCTGCATCCAACTTGTGCTGGAAGTTTGATGTGCACAAATCCAACAATATTCCAATTTATTTGTCATCGTTTCTAACAGGACTCAGCAATTCCCAGAGGTTTTCTCTTCAGCTCAGAAGTGAAAATAATTCCAGTTGTGATTCCTTTTTCCCAACAATTCCAGTTTTACCTTCACACTCTTCCACATTTACTTGTAAGGAAAAACTTTCTGCCTGCGGATGAGCAGCAACAGCTGATTTTTCAAAGGAAAAACCAAACTTTGATAAATCTTTAAAAACCTCTGGAAGTGCAAGAATGATTTCCTCAATTAACAAATTAACAAATAAACTCCTGGTTTTCAGGACAGAAGTCCCATCACTTCAGAACTTTTGAGTCTTTAACAAAACCTCTTATATTTTACTGGAGTCAAAGTTACAAAGTCAAATCCCACTTGGTAAGAATGATAATAGAAAACAAAAGAATAATAGAAGATAAAAGATAATAGAAAAGAAAAGAATAATAGAAAATAAAAGAATAATAATGTTGGGTCATCTCACCTTTCTCAATTCCACAACAACTTCATTTCTTTGTCTTCTCATAGTCTGGAAAGAACCAAGATCAAAAAAAAACTTTATAATCAGAACTCAGACCAATTGAAAAAGTTCTTGTACAACTATTTCTGTTCATGCACTTTAAAGAAAACTTTTACACACGAGGTTTAATTTTCATTATAAGAATAGAGATCCTACAGGAAATGGAAATAMCTACAATATTTCTGTTATTTCATAGTAAAACATTCTCCCTAAGTCTTCATGTTGAGCAAAAAAAGGAATTAGGAATAAACCCATGTCTTTTAAAATGGAAAGGAGTTGTGGATAAAACAGCACCAAAAGCATTAAAAAGACCATGGCAATCTAAGAATAAAATCACTTTATAAACAAGCTCAATTTAAAAGACCCTGCAAGCAAAGCTGAGTTTCAGAGTTATTATTTAGAAATTAAAACCTTTGACATTCTAAGAGCAATTTTTTTTTGGTCATTTTCTCTACAGCTGCCATTGACAGTATTCAGGGAAAAATCAATTATAAATACACATAAATTGGTTTATTGCTGCTTGTGCTACTGCAGTGAAAACAGAGAAATAAATCAGTCTGGAGTGATTTTATTCCACACTTTGAGCTCTACAGKGAATGAGAACAGCAAAATTCCAAACAATTCAATTTTTACTGTGACAAACCCAGGGAAATCAGGACAGAAGGAAAAGGAACCTCCTGAACAGAAGGAGATCTGAAGATAAAATTAAAACCTCACTTTCAAAGCATCATTATTTTTATCAAAAAAATCAAATTGTAGCTGAGCACGACACTGCAGCTCCTCAAAAGAAGGAGCTACAGGAAAAAGGTTCAGCAGAGGGAAAAAGTGGAAAACAAGGGATGGTTCCCTGCTGCTTTGGAGGGAGAACTTTGCATGGTCTGAGGGGAAAATCCAACCYCCTCCCAAAGACAACTTCCAGCTCTGGAAAAGGCAAAGTGTCCACTAAAATTCCTCCCAGGGCAGCACCTCACAGCCTGGCACTCCCCTGGAGTGCCCAAAGCCCCAGGACAGTGGATGCAGCCCTGAAGAGCAGGAATCACTCCAGGGATTTGTCTCTGAGCTCCAGGAGAAGCTGATCCACTGCTGGATCCCACCCTGCACTTCCAGGCTTTGCAAAGATGCTACAACTTTACACCTGACTTATGTGCTCCAGGCTGCTGCCCGGTGGAGTTTCTCCAAACTCAACTAATCTGACATATCCAAGATGAAAATACTGGGAGGAAAGGCTCTGATAATCAGATTGCAGAACTGTACCACACCCCTGATGATCTCACTGGACTTTTAACACCTTCCCAAAGCACCAGCCAACAAATCAGCATTCCCACCCAAAATTTGCCCTGGGAGAGGGATGGCTTTTCCCAGAGCCCAGGGATGACACTGCTGCTCACAGCAAAGCTGGTGCTGACAGAAGGACAACTGAGTGGGACTAAAACAAAGATTACAACAAAAAAAGCCTCAGATGTGTCATTTAGAAAATTCTTTACTGGAAAAATCCTRTCTGCAGGTGATCAGACTTTAAAAGATCCTCTCCTGGGACAAGAAGGATGTTCTCCCTCCTGCTGACAGGGCCTTGCCTGAATTCCTGCCTGCACACCTTGGAATGACAAAAGCCTTCACAGGAAAGACAAGCCACCAGTGAAGTCTCTCTTCAGCACAATTTCCCAAAACTTGGCTCCACTAAAATCACTCTCTGTGTAAACACAATCTGTTGACAGAATAGTTACAGGTCAACCTGGCACTGCTCATCCTCTGAGGAAGAGGAAAAGCACAACAAATGAGAACCGAAGTCAGCTCTGCCACGGGATTTCCCACATTCATCCCAGTTTGGAGAAAATAAAATGCCAAGCAGAGTCAGGATCAACTTGTGCTGCCTTTTGGRGAACAGCTCAAAGGGCAGAGATGAGGGATGGTGGGGGATTATTCCTTCAGAGCTCTGTGAATCAGCTCCCAGCTCCCACCAGCACRGCTGTGAGAGGAAACCACTCTCAGCAGAAAGGGTTTGACAGCAGAGTCCAGAATGGCCCTGGCAAGGGCTCCAGTTGACAAACATGCACCACTCTGTCAGGAATTCACGTGGCTCTTTCAGTCACTGGATCYTGTTTGTGAATTGCTACATCAAAAAAAATCAAATGATCCGATCTATTTCTGTCGGCCTGTGATGGCCACCCCTCCATCCTCCTTTTTTTCAATTATATTTAGCTTCAGATTTCTCACAAGGGCTATTTCTGACCGTTAGTCATGACTGAGCCCTTCAGCTTAGCATGAAAATGTGGAGTTGGTGATGCCTGCAGGATCCTGAGACACTTCTGGGGGTTTTCACACCACCACCAGCAACATTCCAAGCGCTTGGGATCCACCAGCCCTTYCTAAATCCACCTGCAATGGGATCCTGCCCCTGTTCCTGCCCTGAGGGATCAGGAGCTCAGCCTGTTATAAAATATTCTACTCCATTTATACACCTCCAGCAGGAAGCTGYGACAGGTCAGGAGTAACTGTAGAACTTTGGCTGCTCCTCTCATCCCAGGGAATGGTTTTCCAAAGGCACATTGTTGCTGTTGGGGAATTGCAAAGCCAACAGTTACTGTAAATAAAAAACCAGTTGGTTGTGCCATCCTTCCTTCCTTCCTTCCTTCCTCCTCAGGAAGTTGCTACCGACACCAGCGTGGTCTGGGATTGCAAATAAAAACAAAACAGACCTTGCAGGGAATAGACACGTGAAAACAGATTGTTTTTCCTCAGTTGTATCCCGTGATTCAGGCCCTCCTCCATCCAGCATTCCCCTCCTGTACAAATCCAAGCTGGAGCAATGAAATCTGCTCTCAAGATCACTGATCAAAACGCTTTGGGATCATGAAGCCAACCCAAGATACCTCCAGAAATCACATCTCAGCAACTCTTCCCCCTCCAGAATGAAAATGGGAGGCTGAGTTCCAGATTAAAAACAAAARATAAAAATCAATATGACATTTACCACCAGCCCCATTTTTCCTGGAGAAGCTGTGCATGGCAGGGAAAATGCCTTAAACAAATATCTCAGTATCATCTCAAAGTGACAAGATGGATGAGCTTCACCACAGAACTCCAAGTCAGCTTAAAGGAACCTATTTTTATCTCACTGAGTGAAATTCCTGCTCTCCTTCACTTCTTCCATATTTAATCCCAAGCAGGCTATTTTGTGTGGGATACAGAAAGSGTTGAAAAAGCTTCAAAACACCTGCAATATTCAATATATCTCACACCACCACCTTTCCTTCACTCCCCTGGAGCTTCCTTGGTATTTCTCAAATATATTGATATTTTTAAAGTCCACTGAATGATGCTGGCAACTCTTAAAATCCTGACATTACTGATCTTCAAGCATCTTGATGCAATGGCTGCTCCAAAATTAGTTTTGAAGTGCTCTGCATCATGGAATTATCATCATTTCCCCTCATGCATCTCTCAATTGCAGAGCAGAAATCTCTATTTAACACCTCTCCTGTGCTGGCACTGTTCAAGCAATCCTTAAATCTCCTGCCCAGCAACACAGGTGAGGAAAGGGAGAAAAGATTCAGCAGATTCTTCCAGGATTTCCAGAGAAATAAAATGCAGGAAATCATTTTTATTTCATTTAAAAAAAACTAAATGTCAGTCAGATTGCAATGCTGCAGCGGGCAATAATCACCAAGARAAAATGAAATGTTGAATGACTAAGTGAAAGAAAACAAAGCAAATAAAACACCCCAAAACTCTGCAAACCTTCCCAAATCAACCTCTAAATACAGAACTAAAAAGGCATTATTTAAACTCAAACTGTTCATCAAACTCTAGCACAGACACAACGAACAGTTTGCACTTCTCTGGCCTTGGTATAGTAAAGATTTGGTATTTTATTCCAAGATCTGTGGCATTACCATGAGAAATAAAGGTTGGATGGGTGTCAGCACAGCCATGCCCACAACAAACAATAAAAACCAGCTCAACCTTCCTCATCCAAGGTYGAAAAAAAAAAGAAAAACCTGTTCCTCACTGAAGACACAAGATGAAAAAAGTCACCTTACCCCCCTCCCTAAGGGATAAGTATTTGCATAATTTAATATCAGAGTCCAGATAAGCCCTTCTTCGAGTYACATTTTGGGGTTGGAGGTTAAAGAGAAAAACTGTGGCCACTYCTGCAGTTTTGAAGGCTCCTCTTTGTGCTGAGCCAATTCTATTTYTCCCCCACAGCACTAAAAGTTTGAAGACCCTAAAAAAAAAAAACCACTGCAAGCACTGACCAGGAATCTTTAATTCCCCCCTGAGATGCTGCCTCAGCTCCAAATTCCTGCCCTCCCGCCATTAAAAACTTTATTACACCTTGTATTCCTTGGAGCAGGAGCAGAAATCAGGGGAAGGAGAAGGAATTATTGGAGATTTCTGGTCCCAGTGAATCCCTTTATTGCCAGTGTCACCACCAATCTGTCATCTCCAAACACATGGCAGCAATTATTTACAACGTGCCCGTGCAGGAAATGTTTACCCAAGACTTCAGCATATGAAAGAATTTTGTTAAACACCTTATGTAAAAACAGGTGCTTGTGTTGGGCTTTGCTTGCCTTTTATTTTTTTTTTCCCAGGCTAGAAATTGTATTTTTAAAAGCATATTGTGGGGAAAAAAAAATAAAACAAAAATCGATGACCAACTTTAACTTGAGTATCCAAAAAGGTGAATGAATGTTTGGGAMTTTAAGGGATAAAATGTAGGAAATGCCCTAATTTTGGTGAGAAATACAAGGACTTCCTGTGAATATGGAAAAGCTGGAAGGGAAGGACAATGTGACAGGAACTGCTGGCACTGTAGCTGTCAGTGCACTGAGCTGAGCACACGGAATTAACAGATAACATTTTTAGGAAGTTTGCAATTCACAACACGCCAACCTTTCATAAACTCCACAAATCTCTCTCATTTGGCATTCACCAAAATCAGGGTGATTTTCTTATTTTTCTAGGGGTGAACCATCATGGCAAATTTTTTTTTAAAAAGAGACGTTTTTGTCAAAACAACCTAGAGCCAAACAGAATTTCAGCAGAGATAAAAAAAAAAAGGGGGAGGAGTGAAGGAGATAAAGATCGAATGTTGGCTTCCTCTGCGAAATAAACACCAAACTTTGTGCCCAAACAGCTCTGCAAGTTGGATTTTGGAGGTGTCCTGCCCCAGGAGCAGCAGCAAATCCCTGACCTGATGGCCAGGGTGATGTGTAAGCAGTTCATGAGCAGCAAGGCCAGCCAGGAGCCTGAGCTATTGTATGAAAAATAGCCCTGCACCGTGGTTATTTTAGGGAGCAGGCRTGTGCTCCAGGATTTGCTGGATAAATGTCACTCTCTAAAATTTAACACGGCCCAGCAGTGGGTTTGCACTGTGCAAAAAGGCCTTTAATGCTGCAGCAAATAATAATAATAAAAAAATGATTGAAGAGTTTCTGTGCCTTCTGACACGCTCACACGTGGTGTTACCTGAGTGTGTCCGTCTTGAAGSTTCCCTATTTCAGCCCTTTTCCCTCAAAATTCTGCACCAAAGCACCTGAATTCCAACCTGTGTCTTCTCAGGAATCTCATTTTTCACTGCAATAGCACGTTCTGTGTAAAGATGCCTTCCTGTAATTGTCCCTTCAGTGGTAACAAAATTTATATAGAAACAAATTAATGTCTGAGGCGAGGGGTTACCAACCAACCTCACAACGCTGTCAGCAAACACAGCAATTCGTTATTCCCACAATTTTTTTGCCAAAAGCTTGGACATAACTGAATAATAAACTGTTTTATCAGCCTAATTGGACAGGTTAAAAATCCAGGTGTTACAGGCCCCTGGGAAACCTGGCTGATGTTTTAATTAATACCGGGACATAAACGAGTTTTTGACTTTTGAAACGTTGTAATGTCTTGATATAAAAGACTGGAGTATTATGGGAAACACAAAGGACACTTGGAGGCTAGTAAAAAACAGCCACGAGAACGCCAAAATTCTTGTCCAGAACCCTGTASAGACAATTGGTTTCAAGCTCCAAGCAGCACTCCTGGCCGAGTRTTTAAAGGCGAGGATGGATACTTAGTTTTAAAATTTGACTATTTCCTAAGGAAACCCCACATAATGTATCCTGCTGTGTTTGGGAAACACCTTCATAGCTCAAAAAACTGAACCACCAAGAAGTTCAGGGGCTCTGCGTTACAAGCCAGAACTCCTTTTCTACTATCTGAGCAGAAAACAGAAACATAAAAAAAATTTTAAAAAGAGAGAGGGGAAAAAAAGTGGGTTTTTTTAAAAAAATAATCTTGCTACGAAGGTTAGGGCGCTAACTTTATTTAATTGACTACACTGCACACACGCAGCAGAACACCCGAAGCGGGCCCTAATCCTGACTCAGGCTTTTAGGGGCCGCTCCGAGAGATTGTTCCTGCAGGAATTCCGGCCAACCCGCCCCGCACCGGGGCCGCTGTGGCAGGGCCGGGCCGAGCCCCGGCGGGTCCCGCCGCCCCCGGGAGGAGCCGCGGCCGCTGCCGGGCCCGAGGGGCGGCCGAGCCCCCGGAGCGGCGCCGGGCGGGCGCGGCCGCTGCCCCTCGCTCGGCGCCCACAGGCCCGGCCGCGCCCGGCCCACGGCGGCTCCTTCCTCCCTCCTTCCTTCCCCGGCCTGCCCTCCCTCCGCTGCCGCCAGCGCCGCTCCCGCCTCCCCGCGGCCCAGGSCGGGCGGGCTGCGCGGCCGAGCCCCGCCGCGCTCACCTCCAGGTCGCGGCCTTTGTTCTTGAAGTTCTTGAGGCGCTGGTTGTCCAGCTTCTCGTTGTCGGCCATGGCGGGGGCGGCCGGGGAGGAGCGCGGCCCCTCCGCCTCCGCCCGGGCCCGAGCGCGCCGGGGGCCCGGCGGGCCCGCTCTCGGCCTCGGCGAGCCGGGAAGGGCCGGAGCGAAGGGGGGCGCCGCTGCGGGGCCGGGTCGRCGGGGCCCGGAGCGGGGCCGGGCGCGGTGCGGCGGGCGGGAGCGGGGCCCGGAGCGGGGCGGTTCGGAGCGGGCCCGGGCCGGTGCCGGCGGCCCGAACGCGCCGGTGCCGCCGAGCGGGGGAAGGGACGGGCCCAGCGAGGGAGGGAGGGAGGGGGAAACAGGGGCAGCCTCGCTCTGGGCGCCGCCGCCCATTGGCTGCGCCCCGCGCGCCCCGCGGCCAATGGCGGCGGGGAGGGAGAGGGCGGGAGCGGTGACGCAGCGCGGGAAGGGGGAGGGAAGGAGGGGCCGCCTCAGCGCCGCCGCCATCTTGGGTGTTGGGCGCTGAGGGGAGGCGGGCTCGGCGCTCCCCGCGCCTGCGCTGCTGGCGAGCCGGCCGGGAAGGGATGGTTTAATCCCTTCCGTGCTCGGCTTTGGAGGCGAAAGTTAACATTTTAATCCTTCCCCCCCATTAGACTTTCCCTTCGCTCCCCTTATGGAGCCGACAGTTAACAGTTTAATCCTTCCGCTTGCTACGCTTGGCATTCACTCCGGTCATGGAGCCGGAAGTTAACGCTTTAATCACTCTCCCCACTASGCTTTACAGTCAATCCCCTCATGGAGCCGAAAGTTAACAGTTTAACCCTTCCCCTCAAGAATGTATGCATTTGTCTCCATCGTGGAGTCAAAAATTAAGTCTAATCCTTCCCCTCATTACACTTTGCAATTATTTGCATCGTGGAGCCGAAAATTAACACTTTAATCTTTCCCCTCACTACACTTTGCATTAATAATCCCCCTTCCCCCCAGTCTTGCAGAATTTCAGAGGGAAAAAAAAAGCTGCTACAGAAACTTTTAAATTTTTACTGAAATAATATAAACAGTATTGAAAGCAATAGAGAGATACACTTGCAGAGCGTAGTAGGGGATGGTAATTTTGTTCCTACTTCTGAAATTTCACATAGAAATTAATGCCTTTGTGCCATAACTAGAAGAATTCTCGTGTGTGTGTGTGTGTGTGTGTGTGTGTGTGTGTGTGTGTGTGTGTGTGTGTGTGTGTGTGTGTATCTGTGTGTGTGTGTGTGTGTGTATGTATATATATGTGTGTGTATATATATATATATATATATATACACGGCCCTGATCCTGCATGTAGTCTCTACTCATTTTTAATGATTGGAAATGCACTCTGTGAATTCTTCCATGTTGATCGAGCTCATTATAATTTTCCATGATACTTGTTGAGAAAAGTCAGAGTTATGACAGGAGATGCAGCTTCCCAAGCGTGAAAATGAAGTCACCAAGTCCCTCAGAGACTGAGGAGTACCAGGAAAGAGAACTTGGGAAAACACAAAGACAATGATTTTTTTCAGACTATGAGGAACTGTGTGTTTTATSTCTGGACACTTCCCAGAGGATGAGGTTTGGCTCTAGATAGTTCTCCAAAAATTCCCCAAAACTGACAGGAGCTGAGTCACCACAGCCCCGTCTGTTGCATAAATGTAGCAATGATGTCACAGCAATATGAGGAAGGTAAATTAGTTGGGGCTAATTAGTGCTGATGGTATTCCATATCAGCATGGCTTGTCTAACAATATGTAAAGCATTTTGTCCAAACCTGCTGTAGGGACAGCAGCCCTTTCAGATCCCAGGCTGGATGGACAAAAATGACATTTTCTGGATACAGCTATTTACTTTTTAAAATGTAATGTAGATTTCCATGTAATAATGTTGTAGGAGACTACATAGAGATTTTTTTTTAAAAAATAGTATCTTTAGTTAGTGCTCTGTTTCATTTAYRGSCTGAGAGAGTTAGGATTGTTCAGTCTAGAGAAGAGATGGCTCYKGGCAGAGCTCAGAGCCCCTTCCAGGGCCTAGAGGGATTCCAGGAGASMTGGAGAGGGACTTTGGACAAGGGATGGAGAGACAGGACACTGGGAATGGCTTTAAACTGAAAGGGCGTAGGTTTAGATTAGATATTAGGCACACATTCTATGATGAATAATGAAATTGGACTCTGGTACTACGTGTTCCATCCCTGCCCAGTGTTCAGAACTAGCCAGAATATGATGATAAAAAATGCCCGGTGTGTAAGACCCAGCCTGGAATTTTATGAAAGGAAAGAAAACCTTTTTATTCCATCACTTCCCTTTTCATCACCACCTTTTCCATGTCTTTGTTACCCCAGACATGCTCATGCCACCTGTACCCCCTCCCAGTGTCACGTCCCTCAGCACTGAGTGGGCACTTGGTGTGGCCTGGGAAGGATGGAATTGGAAAGGCAGCACATCCTGGCCTGACTCAGTGCCCAAACCAGCGCCAGTGACCTCGCAGGGAAACCATCCCTCTGCTGCCCTTGGAAAAAACACTGACCAAGTCAAAGGGCTGACAGAGCAACAACCTTGTTCCTTTATGAGTAACCACTCGAAAATAACTGAGAATCACCCTGGAGAATCTTCCTCCAAATCCAGACCTGTCTGAAACTCACACTCCTGCACCACCGGGTCTAACACCTCGTTTCCTTTCTGTGTAACTCCATACAATAATATCCAAAACACGCTTTGCTCTTGCTAAATTATGAAGGAAGACAATCCTTCAGTGGTATTTTGATCTAGTATCATCCAAAAAATAATTTATATTGTGACTTCATTGTAGACATAATCAGAGGTGAATCAAGTCATCTAATTAAGCAGCTTGGCTCTCAGAGGAACCACTACCGCACTATTTTTGTTTGATTTTACCTCAGGTCCACAGTGCAAAAACACTCAGAAGACCAGTTTTGAAGGATAGACCAGTTCCCCTCTGAATCCTTAATCCAGTGTCACTAGGCTGTCTTTAGAAAAAAACCAAACCAAGCAATTGGGTGTTTTGATTCTGAATGAGTTTTTTTACTAAATGTAGGTGTCTACAACATAATAATTTATGCATAAAACACAAATTCTCATGGTATGATGCTGTTCAGACTTCATGTGATGCTACAGAACAAAGCTCTGCTTCTTTGATTTTTTTTTTTTGCATATTTTTTAGCTTGGAAAATAATAATGCAAATATAAAGGTGGGAATTAGGCTCTGCTCACCTTCCTATCCTTCAAGCAACAGATAGATTTGTTTTAYAAAGGGTTTACATTTTGTTTACAACTCACAATTTGTGAATTTTGCGCCTCATTATGCAATTAGAAAATGTTTCATTCTCAGCTTATCTTAAACACCTCTTCTGAGTAATAACGTGAATCGATCTGAAGGCTTTTTCTAATATATTAGCAAAAAACCATAGAAAATCTATTTATTAAATGTACACTTAGGTGAAAGAAACTCCTGCTTTTCATAGCYCTATCTCCCTCCTGTAAGAAACAAAACGTCATGTAAAGCTGCAAAGATTTGTGTTGCGCACAGAAAAACATCCATTAATCCCGGGGTTTATACAAATGGAATCGCTGGTATTAACAAAGAAGCAGCCCACTGCTGGGAAGGATATTTTATAATAATCTTTCAGCTGGTGTGCAAACCCAGACTTTTGCAAGAGCCACGTTTGAAGGGGATTTTTGTTGGGAGTTGGCTGRAGTGCTTTGGATGAGAGCAGGAATCAAAGATTTGGCCCACGGACACTGGAGCAGCTCGAGACTGTGCTCATACTCACTCAGGGGTTGCTCCCTTGTGGGGGGAACATTTTTATTCAAAAGCTGTAGAGTTCCTCTGCATGTTTCCTCTTGGGTTTGCGCATTTAGAACCACTGGCTACACTGTATTTTGTTGGGTTTTTTTCTATTTAGAAAAAAAGAAATATTTACACTTTGAAAAAATAGTGGCATGGTACTTAAAAACTCACTTTTAAAAATCAGTTTCTTAAAGAGATGGACCGCACAGGCTTGAACAGGAAAAATCAGCTTCAAATGTTCCCAATCTGACAGGATTCAATGCCTTTCCATTTCTAACCCTTTAATCCAGCTGTGTGGGACACTGGAACCCCCGGRGCTGCTCTGGCCCCTCTCGGATGTTAAGGCAGCCAAGGACCCGCTGATGGCTCTGATTTAGTCTGGGATCTCTCCCTCATTCCCACTTTCCCTGGGCTCTGCCGTGTCCTCACAGCCTGAACGCTGCAGCTGCCTCGGGGATCTCCTCCCACGAGGCCTCTCCGAATGTGTAACAGCCCCTGATGGGCACTTCTTTCCTAGTTAAAGGCCTCCAGAKGTTTTTATTTTTATTGTTCTGGAAGCCACCGTGGGGTTAGTTCTGCGATAACTCCCAATATTCTGTGTTTGCCAGAGGAGAGGCTGCGGCAGAGGAGGGCACAGACTGGGGGGAGTTCCCCTGGCTCCAGTGGCCCTTGGCTGATTCACATCAGCCCAACATCTGCTCCTGTGATGGGGAAATCAGCCCAGGGCTCCCACATGACACCGAGCAGGAGCCAGGCAGCTTCACATGCGTGAGCAGAGCTCCAGAGCTGCCTCTGCAAGAGCACAGCCTGCCCTGAGCTCAGCCACTCTGCTTTAAATCACTTTTTATTTTGTACTGCATTGTCCTTTAATTTACATTGGTACCTTTGCTACAGTTCAGCCCGTAAATGTTCCGTTTTTAATGYGCTAAATCAGAGCTTTTGCAGACAAATTTATAGGTCATGACGTGACCATTGGCAAAAACGTTCCTTGGTAGCGGAGCTGGAGTAGATCCCAAAAATCCATCAGCTGCAAATAGCCCAAGAAGAAGAGGAATCAATCCTCAATCAGCAGATTGTGGAGCTGCACTYCCCTGCTGGTGTCCCAGCTGCTTTGCCTTTCCAGCACAATTTCCTGTTAAAGGACAGGAAAAAAAATTGTTTGAGATAAAAAGTGAAGAAATGGTCACTGAAATGAGCCGTGCCAATGTGCCCTGCAATATCCAAGGTTTTTCCAATAGTTAAAACAAATCCTTGTAGCACCACTGATGGTGGGACAGTGACAAAAAATGCTTCTGTTTCTGCTGGTTTGGGGTGAGTTCAATAATATTTCTATAAGGAAAGGAAAACTCATCTGGTGGCAGATCTGGGAACTCCAGTATTYTGGATCCTGTTCCACTTGACTGCAGGAAGGGAAGTTGCTTTTCCATCCTTAATTCCTCAGGTTTCCAAATGGAAGGCTGATCATTGGAGCTGTATTTGAAAAATGAATCCACACAACATGCTCAGATAATTAAATGGTGTGAGGTGTTGGGTGATGTGTTTCATGTTGTACACAGAAACACTGGCAGCATCATGAAAACAGAGACATTTTTGGGAGCATCTCAGATTTAAACTCTTATTTCTGGCTGCTAACACTTAWAGGCAGCAGAGTTTAGCTCATAAAACAGCATCAAACCCAAGCTGCAACAAAAATGTAAATGTCCAGATGCAGATTGCTATTGTCAGTGCTGTGTCTCATGCTCGTTTTGAAAGGAAACTCGAATACATGACTGAATAAGGAATTTTGAAAGGCTCAGGGCTCGGTATTGAGCAGAGAAATGAAAATACTCCAAGTTTGCATCTCTCTTTGTCCCACTGTAATGGAGAAAATGAGTGCTCTGAGCAGCAGCACTAACGAGGCCCATTCTCCCAAGGCTCAGGACTGAGATTTCCTTGATTTTCTGATGTCTGATAGATGATAATATTTCTGTTCAGCTTTTCTTTTGAGGGGGAATAACCAGCGCATCATTTTCGTGAATTACGCAGCATTTCAGCAGCTTTCAGGAATCTGTGCCTCTGTCAGATCATGGAGATCAACCCTTTCTTTGAATGCTCATTATTCCTCTTTATATTCAAAYCTCACTTTAGTTATGAACTGGTAGCCAGGGCTCTTCTAAATCACAACCAACTTAACATGGAAACAAACGGGAATTCCAGTTTAGGAATCTGTTTGTTTGGGCAGTTTGGACATCACTCATTGTTAGGAATTTTCAGTGCCACAAAGTGAAACTTCATTTTAATGCATTGATGAAAACGAACGTGGGCTTTACCTAAAGAGCAGCAATTTATATTTCTGTTTAACAAATGGCAAATAATCTCTGAAAATAAGCCCATCGGCGCTGTAATGAGGCAACTTTTGTTTAAAAAAATGCGATTTTTTTTTTTTTTTTAGCTGTGTGGTTTAAGCCTCTCAGAGAGTTGTCGAGCTCCTCCGGTCTCCGTTTGAATTTGCAAGCCCGTAGTTTCGTTTTGACGAGCTGCAGGAAGCCTCACGCACCACAAGATGTCTCAGCGAGGAAACACATTTTATACAAGCGTGTTTTAATAACGTTACTCAGTTTTCTGGTGTTTGCCTCGGGTTTTCCTTAGTGTTTGACACAGAGGCTTTTCAGCAGCACGCGAGGAAGCAAAGCCTGTACAAATTTACCCGTTAGCGTGGGCAATAAWTGGGTATTTTAAATAATCAATGATCCCAATGACTCAGTGGAAAACCTTAAGCTTCAAAAAGAAAAGTAGGTGACAGCTAAGAAGTCTTAAATTTCCCCGTGTAGGTTAAACGGAAGAGTTATTTGAAACTTTAATTAATTTCCACAATGTTTGGCCTTAATATGTTAAATATTTTTAACTATTCATAGTAAGGATTAATATTGTTTAGAGTTAGTATGAGGAGACGGTTATTTGCAGAGTATTTTCCCCAAAGTTGCATCATCCTTGGGGCCTGATATTATTTTATCTATGAAACCGCTGCCTTCAGTGATGAACGTTCAGGGAGACCACAGGAAAGTTCCCCTGTGAGCACCAGGAGGGTTTGCACACATGAAATGTTGATTTTAAAAGAAGAGCAGCCTCAGCTTCTGCACCAGAGTGCAAAATTAATGTCTGGGAATTGATATATATATATATATATATATATATACATTTTGCTTTCTATTGCTTTGTGTATCTACAACGCTCAGTACTTTGGCCTGAGAATTTTCTCACTTATTTTTCTTTTCACTTCCCTTTTTCATGGTTGTTACTTTCGTTTGCTGTCGTTTATCTTCCCCCACTGCCCCTCTCGCTCAACTCCTTAAATTCTTCTTCTGTAATTCTTTATTTTTTTCACCTTTTCAGAGAATTCAAGCTGTGTAAATATGGATGGGCACATTAGAATTGTGTGACCACCTATAGACATTTTAGGTAAATTCAACCTTTATTATTAATCCTCAACAAAGGAAAATCCACGTGACTTCAATCCAAAATTATTCCCTTGTGCTGGGAAAGGCATCCAGCCCTGTGCCACCCCATGAGGAGCCAGACATTAATTTATCATCTATTAATTAATCTGTTTGCAGAACGCCTTTATGTTTTGTGTTCCATCCAAATGATACGAGGGATTTTCACAACAATCTGGGACGGCCCCGTAAGAAATAAAACTTGTCTGACTTCTGAAGGGAAGGTCGAGAGACTCAAATTCTTCAGTGATAAACGTGTGTGCTTTAGATAAAGTAACTGAAAACTATTGACTGGGGCACGGTTACCCTTTAACAGCCAAGCAGAATTTCACAGGAGATTTGCCTTTGTCTGGATCGATAAAATCGTTGCTGCTGTTCCCARCTGTAATTGCTGAAACCAAACAATATGCGTGGCTCAGGTTTCAGRGCCGGGTGGTTTCTTAAACTCACAAAATTACTTATTTTTGCAGGTATTTTGCCAGAATCGGGGTAATGCGAGGCCTAGAAACTTCTCATTGGCCGGGCAAATAAAAAGGGTAAAACAAAGTAAAAATGAGTCAACAAAAGTCTAAAAAAAGGTGAAAAAAAAATAAAAAAGGACAAAAAGATGATCTTTGCACTGATAAAAGCACCTTGTAAGACTAAAAGGGAGCAGATGACAAATATGGGGAGAACAAGGAAATAATAAAAAATATTCATCAAAAGCCACGGCTCGTAAAGCATTATCAGGAGGTTTGCATACATCGTGGGAAAGGAGAGCTTGGAGGAAGGACCTGACAGAAAACAATGAAATGGGGCTGTAAATGTCTTTAGGTCACTCCAAGCCCGAGGAGTGGCTGASAGCAAACCCAAAAACCCAGAGGAAATCTGATAAGGAGACCAGGGGAGCTGGCACTGCCATTGGAACTCCTGGGGAGGGACAAGGACAGGGGGAAAGCTCTGCTGGGAGGGACACGGAGGTGCCAGGGCTSAGAGGAGGGGTCTCGGTCCCAGTGCCACAAACACAGAGGATGAGCAGCAGGAGCAGCACAGGAACAGCGAGCACGGCTGTGGAACAGAACAGTGGAGAAACTGAAACACAAATCCCCTAAATCCCCTCCCCTCAGCATGTGCCTGCGCTCCTTGTGGGCCTTGAATTGCCGTTTGCAAATAGTCCCTGCGGTGTGGTGTGTGCTGAGGGCCTCCACCCGCCACAATTTACATCCCAAATGACGGGAGTTGGCTAATCCAGGCTGTGCCATGTGAGGAGATGGATGTCCAGAATCCAAACAGGATATTTGAGCTAATGAAAGTGGAGGAAGCCTGYTGTAGCAGCACAGAACTCAGCACGACCTGTTTACCTGGGGAAAAAAAAACCTGTTTAATGTACACACAGCACTTCCAAGTGGTGCTGTCTCCTTTGCAGCACCTGGACCTTGTTTGACACAGGAAAGTCTTTCTTTGTCCAAAGTGAGATGGCACAGAGACATTTGGGGTCACACCAGTTACCTGAGATTGGAAAAGCCTTGTCCTGCATTCCTTAGACACTACACTTCTCCTGGGTTCTAAATTATTGGGCAGTTGTCTCCCAGGCAAAGCAGGAGGCCGTGCTGCTATCCAAATTTGCAATGGTTTCTTCTGCTGTTCCACACCTTCCCTTAAAATGGCCTTTCATCCCCATTTCACCCCACTGGACCCATGTTCAATGAGCTCCATGAGTTATTCCTAAACTCAGAACAGGGATCTTATCAAGGAATGGCCAACAGGACAGGTCCCCRTGCTCTGGGTCTGTCAGGTTTTAAATAGTCCCATCCAAACACATCTCCTTGGGAGGACACAGGACACAGGCCTTGGGGTTCAGATCTTTCTTTTTTTTTTTTTTTCCCCACTCATTTTCTCATGTTGACTCTTCTGTCAGCACAAAGGAACAGGGACAGCAAACTCTTTAAGGAATACGAGCAGATACTGAAGGATTTGAGCCCTTTAGCTACAGAACACCTGCAGTGCTTCTGCACAAGACTGCCACAACACAGCAATTAAAACATGCAAAACAGCAGGGTGAGCTGAGGAAAAAAATTCCCAGATTTGAAGCAAAATAAACAGCTGACCCCAACAAACATCTGACCCCAACTCTTCAAGGCCTTTCATYCCATGAAAAGCTTTCAGCTCCCCGACTTCTGCTCCACTGCCTCAGGGCTCTTCAGATTCTGATTTCTCACCATCTCAAAGCATCCCAAGACCTTCAAAAATCCTAAAAGTTTTTTTAATGAGTAATCTGTAAAAATTCTAAATAATAAAAGAAGCCAAATGTATCCAGGCATAAATGATCCCGGTGCTGTGGGTTGGGTTTTAGCAGCAGTAGAATTCCTGAAACACCAAAGACAATTCTGCTYGTGGTGTTCARCCAAGCACTTTGAACTCTCCAAGTRGGATGGAGCTGGAAAACACCTTTGGAACTCCCTGGGTATTGATTTCACCAGGGAACAGGTGATGGGATCAGAGACCCAACAATTCCCCTGGGAGCACACAGCGCCCTGGGGTGAGCCTGTGCTCAGAGCTGAGCCACCATTCCCTTCCTCTGCAACCTTCCTGCCCAGGSAACCTCCCAAACACCTTCCCAAAATTTGCTGAGTGTTCTTGGCTCCAGGTGGTTTGGAGCAGTGCATTCCATCTCCATCTCATCCTGAGGAAGCTCCCGAGTGTTCTGCTGATCCAAGCAGATCCAAGCACGATGGAAAAGCCCTGGAGCAGAGGAACTCATTAAGCCCTGGCTCGGGATTGATGTCCCTTGTCTCTCATGGAACGTTTATCTCCATGGGGATTTTTTGTGCCTTATCAGCCTTGCCTTTAAGGGGGCACCGGTGTGGTCACTTTTCTCTGTCTTACWGAGTTTTTTAATTAAACTTTCAGGCATCTAATTCCTCTGAGAATTCCTCCTGCGTCTCCAAGCCAGCTTGACAGATTTATTTGAAACCTTTAAAATGATTCCAAAAGGTTGGGGTGTCCTCGGGCAGATATGACAGGCCTGCCTGCACTTCTCTGGGAAATCAAGCTCTTAGAAAATGCAATTTTTAAATACTTGATATTCTGTAAAGTGAATGGAATTGAGTTTATTCCTTTCCTTTGAAGCATAATGTAAAACACTTCTTCAAGTTGATGTGAGTGTCATTTAGTGTAATTTGATAACCTGCAGAAGGGCCTGTGTGCCTTATTCTCATTTTTAGCTGTATGAACTGGTCTATTTTACGACTTTATTTCTCCCTTCAGAACTTGCTTCTTGGCTAATTAGAGACCCTGGTGCACTCTCATTAAATCTCTCAGGAGTGTTTCTCCCTGAGGAAGTCCYGAGGCCACAGAACTAAATTCTGCTTTATAACAGACACGTGATTAGATTAAGAGAATTCACCCCATACCAGACACATACAAGCCTTTATAAATGTATTGATATCAAATATCACATTTTTAAACATTGAATTGTTTACTTTGGAAAACCAACATTAATGACTTTTAAAGATCTTTTTTAGGGACAGAAGTTGATATTTTCTGTCGAGCCCAAATCGTCAGAGCAGGCAATGAGAAATCCAGACACTTGCTCTGCTTTTAGCAAGAGTCTCAGCGTGAGTCAGGATTTASCCCCTGGTAATTAATTACTCTCTGTATTAATAACAACTTCTATTGAGAAACTTCCCTTGGTTTACTATTTCAGCAAATCCACCTGATGATGTTTTTGGTCTTTGAATAACCCGTGCATGAGACAACMAGGTATGTCTGGGTGATTTTATTGCTGCTTCACCCTTTTATAACTTGACATTCCTGTCTGTTTAYTAGTAAGAATGAAATGTAAACTTCCTACTACTTCCCACCAACTTCCTTAGTGTAATCCTGAAACAAAAAAAACGGGAACACAAGAGGACCCCTGCCACAACTTTTGCAGAGCCCAGGACTGGGAAGTCCCCACAGAACCCGTGGGATTCAGCTGTTCCCTGAGTGATCTGAGCCTCCTGTAAGGAGGGCRGTCCAGCACTGCAGGAACCAGGATAAGTTGGAATAATAAGGAACAAGCAGCACGTGGATRTCTGGGACAAGCTGTCTGGGACAGCTGCACCTTGGGGACTGGAGCCAGGCTCTGTCTGGGGCTGGGTGAGGAGCTCATCCTGCTCCTCACAACCTCTCYGCAGGAATTGTTCCTAGAATGCAGGAACGGCCAAATTCTTTTGTGCATAACTAAGAGCTGAAGCCCTCACCCCATTCTGTTTTTAAATGAGGAACACATCCATGGAGCATCTATTACAAAACAGCATTTGATCACTGCTGACCAAATGACTTGGCTGGTTTACATCTTGAAAAAAACAGATTTGAATGTTCATTTGATTTAAGCCACTTAAACACTGCTCACCTATTTTATTTCCATGTGCTCGACTGTCCCTTTCTCATCATTGAATAACCCCAAGTAAATAAAAAAATAAATGAGAATAAGAAAATGCTACAGAGTCCTATCTCAGGTATGAAATGTCCTATCAGGTACATCAAGTATCTGCAGATACAACAGTAGAATTTAATATTGTCAAAGTCCTTTATAAATACATATGTATAAAAGTTCTTCAGAATCCAGTATTCCCAGATTTAATCTGTCCAACAAAATATGTTAAGAGTCACCAGAAGTGGATGATAGAAATCCTGGAAAGGATTTTATGTACAAAAGTTCTTCGGAATCCAGTATTCCCAGATTTAATCTGTCCAACAAAATATGTTAAGAGTCACCAGAAGTGGATGATAGAAATCCTGGAAAGGATTTTATGTACAAAAGTTCTTCAGAATCCAGTATTCCCAGGTTTAATCTGTCCAACAAAATATGTTAAGAGTCACCAGAAGTGGATGATAGAAATCCTGGAAAGGATTTTATGTACAAAAGTTCTTCGGAATCCAGTATTCCCAGGTTTAACCTGTCCAACAAAATATGTTAAGAGTCACCAGAAGTGGGTGACAGAAATCCTTGACAGGTATTGAGTTCCTTGAGGGTGGTGAAAGTCTCCTTAGACTTGCTGTACTGCCTGGCAAACGTGGCCACTCTCTGGAAAGCTTCTGCCAGCCCTTGTCCCGTGATGGCACAGCAGGGCTGCACGTACCAGTTCCTGTCACTGCAGTACTTCTTCATCTTGAACCTCCTGGTGATCTCCTCGGCGTTCAGAGCTCCGGGCAGATCCTGCTTGTTCACCAGCACCACCACYGGGACGTTTTTGATGGAGTCACTCTTTAAAATGAGCTCAAATTCCCTCCTGGATTCCTCCAGCCGGCGCTTGTCAGAGCTGTCCACCACGTACAGCAGCGCGTCCGTGTCTTCCAGGAAATTGCTCCAGAGCTCTCTCATTTTCTTCTGTCCTCCAACATCCCACAATGTCAGTGTAAAATCTTTCCCTGCATCAATCATGTCCACGTTAAAGCCAATCGTTGGCATGGTTAGAAAAGCATCTTTATACCTGAGCTTGTAGAGCAGTGTGGATTTCCCTGCAGAATCCAGCCCCAGCATCAGGATGTTGGCTCTCTTCCCTGAGGAGGCCTTGGCGTTCTGGAGGCCCATTTATCCTGGGGAGTTCTCAATTCCAGGGATATTCCCCCTCTTCCCTGGGGCCAATTTGTGTGGCTGCCTTTCCTCCTCCTGAGTTGAAGCACAGCCAGTGAGGGAGAAGAGGCAGCTGCGAGCTCTGGAGCAGTCCAACCTCTGTGCAAACACACACGCTGCTTTTATTGACCTGATAAGGAGCCAGGAGGCTTCGGAAGGTGCAGAGCTCCGTGCCAAGCCTGTGGGTGGGACTGGGATGAGTAACAACGGCCCCGGTGGCACAGGCACAAAGGTTACAGGGTGTTTGAACAGCCACGTTCCTGGCACCCTGCAGCCCGATCCATGGATCCCCATCCATGGCCAGATCCTGTCTCCTCTCCCCTGAGCATCCGCAGCCGTCTGGGAAAAAAATGACATGGGAACACAAGCGGCGGGGAGGGGAGACTGAAGATTTAAGGTTTGTCCATACTTAGGAAGCCACAAAATGAGCAGGTAGCTGTTTATTCCGTGCATCTCATCTCCCACAAGCTGATCTTAGGTGGTCTCTAATGTGACTTCCAGCCCATGGACTCAATCAAACCCTAAGAGAACTCCATTAAAAGCAGGCTCTGCTCTAAGCAGCTGCCTCAGGGACTCCTCCTGCCAGGGCTTGTAAACTCAGGGAGTTTGTTTAGGTTGTTTGCGAATGAGTTTAATTGCACCCCACAGGGTGGAGACTAAATACAGACCTTACGGTCTGGTCATCACTGAGATCCCACTGCCTCAAGTTAAAAATTCCTATTACTTTCATTTCACTCTACTCCATGGTTGCCCAATGAAGATTCCCCTCAGGAAAGGGTCAAGAAGCGAAGAAAGAACCGAGTCTTGATCGTGTTTTTTTTTTGGCCACCACTTCAAGTAGTAGAATAAAACAAGAGGAGATAGAAAATTTAGTCAGCTATTAATGAATTCCTATTCCCTGGTCATTTTTCTGACAGTGGATRCACGCCGGGCTGCTCTGACACATCCTGAGTACTGCGGGAGTTGCCCTTACACCCAGGAAACCATTCCTCTTTGCTTCAGAAAGTCCAGAATCAGCAAAAAGATGCAAAGGTCTTGTGGTCGAACAAGCTGCTGACTGATAGAGAAATCATTTCGATAATTACGACATTGGTTGCGTAAAATCCACCTCAGCCCTGACAGACAAGTTATAATCTGGTTTCTCTTGAGGCTGAAAGGGTTAGACCGGGACTAACTGGGGGCAACAAGAGATGACAGTGACACACTCACTGCTGTACRTTTTTCATAGTTAATAACACGGATGGATTATGTGTAGGGCTTTTTCAGGAGCAGGTCAGGATGTATTAAACCAGGGGGAAAARTGCATTTCTTTCTAAATAAATGGACACGAATGAATTGCAAGATGGGGAGGCAGCAAACTGCAAAACACAGGGTTAACACATCAAATGGATCAGAACTCCCTGATGCAATTCCAATAAAATATGGATATCTTGGGCAAAGCAGGATGGATGGTCTGCTCCCAGATGTGATTTGAAGGTCACTCACAGTTCTCTCTGCTCTGTGTGTGCTGCACCTGTACTGGGTGTTCATGATCACAACTGTTACTTCCTCCATCAGCCGTCACTTCAAAGCAGGGATCAGCAGAGCCTGACTTTTTATGAGGTAATTTGTGTGGGCCTCTGCTGTGTGCCAGAGTCCAGAGCAGACCTTGGGATCCAGAGCTGCTCCCAGTAAGGAGTCCAGAGCTGCTCCCGGTAAGGACTTCCAAAGCTGCTCCCAGTAAGAATTCCTAAAGCTGCTCCCAGTGAAGATTCCCAGATCTGCTCCAGTGAGGATTTCCAGAGCTGCTCCCAGTGAGGATAGCCAGATCTGCTCCAGGTATGGATTCCCAGAGCTACTCCCAGTAAGGATTCCCAAAGCTACTCCCAGTGAAGATTCTCAGATCTGCTCCCAGTGAGGATTCCCTGCACTGTTCCCAGTGAGGATTCCCAGATCTGCTCCAGGTAAGGATTTCCAAAGCTGCTCCCAGTGAGGATTCCCAGATGTGCTCCCAGTGAGGATTCCCAGAGCTGCTCCCAGTGAGGATTCCCAGAGCTGCTCCCAGTGAGGATTCCCTGCACTGTTCCCAGTGAGGATTCCCAAATGTGCTCCCAGTGAGGATTCGCTGCGCTGCTCGGAGATCACAGCCCAGCTCCCGCTGCAGCCTGGGTGTGTTCTGACCCCACACTGCCCTGCGGGCTGGCACGGACGGAGCTTCCACTTCTCCCTGCCCAGAGCTGTGTTTGCTCTGCCAGGCTGGGCTATCCCGTCTGTGTCCAGTTTGCCTTTCAGCTCACCTGCCGAACCAGAGCCACAAACCCGRGAGAGCCGATTTAGCACCGACTAACCCGAGCTCCAGCCCCGCACAGTGACCCTCTCCTAAAACTGAACACCCTCACGTAAACCCCGCACGCTCCCAAGCCGTCCAGGCAGGATATTCCAGCTCTTAAATTACCAGGTGTGATGGATGTACTAATTAGGCGGCGAATCCTCGCTGGGGGCACTTGCAGCGGCCGAGGCAGGAAGGGGAGGAGGTTCCGCCGTCTCTGCCCGGCCTTTGCTCTCGCTCGCTGCCGGAGGGAAGCCGAGGAGCCGCCGGGGCCGCCGTGAGGGCGGAGGAGCGGGGGCCGCTCGCCGCGGGCGCTCCGAGAGGGCGGAAGAGGAGGCGACTCCTTCCCGCTGCCACCAGCCCGGGGACACGGTAATGGGAGCGGGGATGGGGAATGGGATGGGGATGGGGATAGGGATGGGAACGGAGAGCGGGGAGCGCAGCCCAGGGTGGATGGAGTGAGGTGCCGGCGGAGGGAAGCCCCGAGCGCTGCCGGGGGTTGGAACAGAAACACGAGGAATGGCTCGGAGTGGGTCCCCGGCTTCGGCAGAGGGCGGCACATCCCCTCGCAGCCATCCATCCATCCATCCATCCATTCTTGCTCGGCTGGTACCTCCCAGCTCATCCCCGCGCCGGGAACAGGACAGCGGGGATGGCTTGGGCAGCCTCGAGTGAGAGCGAGCCGCTGGGAAAGGTCCCTTCAATAAAACGTTCAAGTTTCGTTGTGTTAGAGCATCGCRGCCCGGCATCTTGCAAAACTGCTTCTAGTTTCGATTGGTCGTAAAGTTAAAAACGTCCCATCAGTGGCTGGTTTGGGCTGGAAGGACATTAAGTATTATCTCGTGTGCAGGGACACCTCTCATGGAGCAGGCTGCTCCAGGCTCCATCCAGGCCTTATTTTCAAATTATTTCTGCTGGTAGCTTAAAAAACCATTTATTTTCCTATACACCTATTATTATGGTATTTTAAGATCATTATCTTGGACTATTGATTATTATAATTAGTAATCTTCAATGAAAATGAGAATTTACCACCTTTTTCCTGCCAAGCACGTCCACACTCCACAATCCCTTACCTGTGTGGGAGATGGAGCCTCGCATTTATTTCAAAGTTCACCAGTTTTATCTGTTGGTGCAATCTCAACTTGGGGGAAAATGAAAGCAATGCCCTGGAAGGAGCTGCCGTCCACAAGTGGAAGGGAAAAACTCCAGCAAAAAGTCTGGAAGTGGAGGAGGAGCTGGAAGGGCTGCACCTGCACCGTGGCTGAGCAGAAGTGCTCAGACCTCGCTGCCTCAACTTCCTCTCTTTGCTTTCAGCACTTGAGATAGATGCTGGGGATGTATTTCTCTGTGTGGCTGGGGTTACCTGAAGGACCTGAATTGGTGTTTATTTCCCCAGATTTTTCCTTATGTAGCAGATCGGGGTTTGTCTCCAATTTCATTGTTCACAGTCTCATGAAATCAGGCTTTTCTTTCTTTAAAGAATCAAAACGTTTGAAATGTTTTTTTTTTCCATTAGACAGCCAAAAACTGATCAAATGGATCAGTTTTCACTGTTATGCTTTAAAGGTGATCATCAAAGGAGGGCCAGGTCCCTCAGGAAGTATTTAAGGGGGCTGCTAGAGAATGTASGAAAAAAAWTASRGAGGCCAAAGCTCAGTTTGAACTCAGAATGGCGWCTTCTGTAAAGGACAATAACAAATGTTTCTACAAATACATTAATGGTAAAAGGAAAGGTAAGGCCAACCTTTGYTCTCTATTGGATAAGAGAGGGAACTTAGGAACTGCTGATGAGGAGAAGGCAGAAGTGCTTAATGCCTTCTTTGCCTCAGTTTTCAGTGGGAAGACAATTTGCCCACAGGACAACTGTCCTCCCGGGTTGGTTGAT
>QVAJ01000296.1:828166-839145 GCA_003546035.1 Mixornis gularis
CTCTGCTCATCCCTCATGTCCACTCTGCTCATCCCTCCTTCCCTTTGTCCCCTCTGCTCATCCCTCTTGTCCCCTCTGCTCATCCCTCCTTCCCTCCACTCTGCTCCCTCACACAACACCCAGATCCCGAGATCCCATCCACCACCAGCTGCTTTTCTGGGATGGCTTTTCCACAGGAGCAGAAAGAAAGGAGGATTTCTCCTCCACCCACGTTTTTTGATGGCAAACAACTCCAGATCTGAGTGCCTGCTCTTAACAACGACTTTCTGTTCTTTTTGGTTTTCAGTGGGACCAAAATATTTCCCTTGATCCTTCCTGGATCAGGCCTGATCTGGTTCAAGCTCTATTTGTCACATAAACATGAGTTTCACGGCATAAATGAACAGTTTATTTAAACTGAAATTTACCATTCTCACCAGCATTGCCTACCCTGAGTATTTGTCAGTCTTCTGGCACCTGCAAACCTTTTTTCTCTCTCGTAAACTGTAATGAAATTTGCATTTTTTTCAAAGCTGTGCTGCTTTCAAATGAAACCTACTTTTGGCACGAGCTTTAAACTGCTTTAATAAAACCACCAGCTGAAGTGTTAAACATCACCTAAAAAACAGGARTAAAAGCACATAAAACAACCCAAAAGGAAAAAAAAAAAAAATCTGCAGGTTGTTACAACTCCTGATTTTGCACATAAATTACAACAGCCTGGAGATCCAGCATGGACATTTTTGTCAGGATGAAAACTTCCTTTTGGGATCSCCTTATCTGCAGCCTTCACTGTTTCGTGACCTTCTGGGTGAAGTGAAACCCTACAGGCTCATAAAGAAAAAAAGGTCATTAAATGTCAATGACCTTCTCCTGCATGGGAGAACTCCTGGGCTGGGATTGAGCCAGAGGAACTGGTCTGGCCAGCTGGGCTGGGATCTGGTGACAGACCCACTGCTGGTGAACCTGAGCAGCAAGAGGAGCAGCCCAAGGCAACCTGGAGTTCCAAATCCCGTTTTAAAGCACACAACCCATCCCAGGAGGGCACAGCTCCTTGGGACACGGCCTTCCCTGAGGGTTTGTGGGATGAGGGACAAAAATGTGGCCACAGGAGCAGCAGGGAYGAGGAATGGGGGTGAGGAGTCTGTGTGGGGCACAGAACAGGGGGTGCAGTAGGGCCCAGAGGGTGGTGAGTTCACTCAAACTTCGAGAATTTACCAAATATTCCAGTGAAAAAAATCTGGAGCAAGAGGCGTGTGACTTTCTGTGCATAATTAGAGCAGCTGCTGCCCTTAAATTAGGTTTGGGAAGTCTCCTTGCAAGGGCAGAGATTCAAAGCAGGAGGAGCACACGAGCATTTTGTTCCTTTYCCCAGATCTGTCAGTGTTTCTGTGCTGTGCTCTGAGGGAAGGGCAAGACCTGAACCTCGAGACCTAAAAAAAATTAGTGCCAGGTACCTCTGGATTGCCTTTCCTAGAATGGTTTGGGGTGGAAGRGACCTTAAAGCCCATCTCATCCCAYGGGCAGGGACACCTYCCACTAGACCAGGATGCTCCAAACCTTGTCCARCCTGGCTTTGGACACTTCCAGGGATGGATCCCAAAACCTGGCTGATCTCACAGCACCATCCCACTCATTTCTGAGCAGATCAACATGTCCAAAGGCTCCCGGGGCTGAGGAAAAGTGGGATTTCACTTCAGCACAGGCAATACCTGTGTGCTGAGGAAGACACAAAACCCCACATGAAGAGGGGCAGGGCTGAAAAATCCTGAGAAGAAGAAGAAGAAGAAGAAAAAAATTTAGAAGTGCCAGATCCAGCTCATGGGAATCCTGCCACGAGCATGGGACATCCCCACAGTGCCAAAACTGCTGCAGGAAACTGCAGCCACCAGCAAAAACCAGACAGCAGCAAAACACAGCAACCACGTGCCAAGAGATTGTTTCAAAAGTAAAACTGCCAGAAGCCAAATCRCAGTTTTAAGGCACAATTTACACCRTAAATATTTGGGTTTCTAGCAAAAAGGGAGGGAGGAGAAATCCCACTCTGCTCCAAAAGAGCTGCTGGAAACASGACATTGGAGGCAGAGCAATCTGCTGGTTTGATTAACCCACACCACAGAGGACGTGATTTTTTTTTTTCTCTCACGCTATTAAACACAAAAATGTCCAAACTCCTCAGCTATGGAATAGAAATTATGAAAATCCCACTGCTCTGAGATTGTTTCCTCCCCATCCACAGCGATTCCCAACACCAACATGTCCCGTGGAGGGGTTTTGAGCTCCTCAAAGTTCACAGGGAAAACTTCAATGACTTTCATCATCTGAAAGCATCTCATCATCAAAATTGATTTCATTAAACCAGTGGCAATCTGTCGGCAGCCTGAGAGCCCAGACAGGGAAACACCGATTCAAACAAAGCTGGCAAAACACATTAAAAATTAATTGACTTCTTGATTTTTATCAAAATTGAAAAAAGGCTCAATCCTACACCCGATGATACAGCRCTGAATGGCAGCAATTAAAGTTCCTCCTTCCAATTACAGTTTTTTACAGCATTTTAATCAATTTTTGGACAGCAAATGAGCGTAGAGTTTAACCCTAAATCGAATCAGCATGGTGTTGTAGGGTGAAAATCATAATCCTGGAGCATGACATGCAAGAATAAAACTTTGATAAACTAAACAAAATGACAGGAATGTTCCTATAGATCATTTCTGACTTGTATTTTAGGCCACTGGAGGGGAATTCAAAMGCAGATTTGGGACTTGCCTATCAACATGACCTCACCTGTGTAAATATTGACTCAAACTTCTGGGCACATCACAGGGGATTCTAGATTAGAAACCAAAGGAAGTTACTAAAAAAGGAAAACTGTGCCAGCAGTTTCTGTTTAAAAACTGCAAACCCCCAAAGACTTCACCTTACAACTGGGCTGTGACATCCAGGGAAACTCCAAAGCTGCTGTTTTATTTCTTCCTACCTTTTATAAAATCCCAAAGCYATTAATCCTCAACGGCCTTGACTCAAAAGCCTGATAGATAAATTTTCATTGCTGAGGTTGCTTAAGTAGCTCAGTATCACAGGGATGGGGGCAGGAATTAGAATCAGCAGATTCAAAAAACCCCGAAAAATGAACTCAAATTGTAAAATCACCAGCTTTCTTTTCTTTCAGCACAGCACAAACACCTTCTGCTGTCAGGATCAGAGAGCTGGATTTGAATGCACAGCAGGTTTATTTAAACACAGCTGGCACAGTGCCCTCTCCTCCAGACCTCACCTCAGCATTCCCATTTCCAGAGCCTCACATCAGGCTCCTCAGGACTCTCCACCATTATTTTCTGACCTTTCCCTTCTTTTTTTTTTTTGTGTCTTTCTTAGTCCATCAGTAACCAGAGACGTCTACTGCTGATTTCAAGGTCCTGAGCCCCACCGAGCATCAGCCACTTCCACCCCGTTCCCTCCTTCCCCATTCCAGCTCCTCTATGCTGGGAATAAAAAATAAAAATATAAAGGTGTAGTTKACATCTTAAAACACTGGCTCAGCAGCTCCAGAACCCAATTATTCCATGGCAAAAAAAAAAGCTCTTACCCACAACTACACATCATGAGGGWCAAGTCTTGCCACGTCCCCGCTCGGGAGGTGGAGGGAAATAAAAAGAGACATTTTTTATGAGACAGTTACTGAGCTTTAATTTCCCACATCCGTTTATGACTCCAAACAAGCCCAGGCAGGGGAAGGTACTATCTATTACCATAATTATTTTTAAAACCTTCGCCCCACAGGGTTAGGAAAAACCCAATGATTTACAGCAGAGCCATAACTATAAAACTGCAGATGGGAGCTGAGCTACTTTGCCCTTGTCTAATGCTGAGATCTCATTAAGCTGCGTGCTTAAACCTTAAATATTTGAGAGTAAATGGTAGTTAAAATGGGGAAATCATCCTCATTAAGCAGCCAGCCTTTCATCTGCTCAGCTTCCCAGCTCATCATTTGTTATTTTGGTCATTTGTGGAGTTCGACACGGCTCCATCTTCCAGCCTGGACAGCCCCAAAATTCCTAAATCAAGGAAAAAGGCCAAGAAAAAAGAGACAACCCATTCAAACAATTCTTTTTAAAAAAAGCTGATGGGAGAACAGAAAATTATTTCTTTTATAAGTTCAATCACCTTGAAAGGTGATCCTTTGGCCAAAGTCATTCAGTGAGACAACAGGCAGCAACTTTTCCTTATCTTTCTAAACCTACTTCTTTGACCTCTACCTGCTCTGCATCATTATTATTATCATCATAATTGTCATTATCATTACTATTACATCTCCAAGAAACTAACTTCTAATAAAAGATTTCACTACACAACCCACATCCAATCTCCTCTCTGAAATATTCTTGCTTTTCAGAAGTCACTGCAGCAAACCAGAGCATTAATAATTATTTTTGCTTACTCCTTTCTCCTCCAGCCACCCACAAAACCCAAAGCAATGGCTGCCAACCCATCCAGGCTAAAACTGCAAGCTGGAAGAGGAAGTTACATAAGAGAAAAGTAGAATTTATGCAAAATGTTGGCGATATGAAAGCAGAACTCAGAAATCCTCATAAATTAGCAGTGCACAGTAATTGAAGCTGCTTGAATCATGCTCCTCCATCCTTCCACTTCAATGGGATGTGGCAGGAAGTAATTGATGGAGACAAGCTCCCTTGCATATAGCTGGAAATAATTAATCTGGCGTCTCATTTCTGGTATTGGCTGTTTGGAAAAACAAATTTTTCCCCATATAGAACAGTTTGTTTCACACATAACCCCAGGGATCAGCTGTTCTTTATTCTTTAAATACACATAAATTTACTGGGAGCCCATATGGAAAATTTAACCTTCACAAAGGCTTTGCTACTTGCGCAGATAACGTGTTTCACTGACTATCTTATGTTTTAAAAAGCATTAAAATAAATTAAGACATACAAAACCCCCATTCAAATAGAGACTTAAAATGTAGAATTATGTACTAGGGATTAATTAAGAGCATAATTTTTTATTTCTTCTCCCTCGTTTTCTACTCAAAATTACAAAACCTGCTTAAAATAAAACCTGTTCTTCATTATTTCTTTTTTTTGCTATATGCACAGCACACAGTTCATGTTCTTCTGAACATGAAGTTTTACCTAAAATTTAAAACTTGAAACTAATTAGGTCCTCAACTTATTTTTGTAGGAGTAAAGGCCATGAAGAACTCTTAGCATTCCATTATGAATAAGAGATGCGAGACGGATACATTTATAAAACACTAAATTTAGAAAGACTTGTGCAGAGTTCTGCTGAACCTTTCAAAATTAAAAACCTCCCTGTACTTCGCCACTTGAATCCATCAGAGCCAAGTTGTGAGGAAGCAGAACACAAAAGGCCAATGAGTTTTCCACGGCTCCAACATCAATGCGTCCCACGGATGGAATTTCAGGATGCACAACAAAGCAGGCAATATCTGTGGGGCACATTAGCTAAATGCCAACGTTCCCTGTGTTGGCTGGGGGGGTTATTTAATACCCTCAGCTTGCAGCCTCGTGCAGGGCAAGCTACAAAATTAATGAAAGAAATCAGATCCCCCTTTCATCCTGGATCCCACAACCTCGGAATGTTCTGTTTAAAAACACCTCTCAGACACTTCCCCAATTGTCCGGGCTGCTCGGTTCCCACAAGGAAAATCACTTTACACAAAGGCAGAGCCCCAGCGCCTTCCCTCCTGCCCACAAAAGGGCCAAGATGTCCCCAACAAACTGCTCAGGGCTCCTGTTCCTCCAGGAAAAGCTGGGAACCAGTTTGGGACACGTCAACATTTCCACCCGTGCTCCTCGAACGCCCAGGGACAGCGAACTGACCCGAGAACGCCAGCAGGAGTTGGCACAGCAGTGCCCCAACTCAAACCATATTAAAAAAACCCCAAAACGGGGCTCAGGCATCAGCAGCATCTTTTTATGAAGCTGACAATTGTCAATATCCCGAGTTTGTGTTAATTTGAAGGCGGCAGAACAGGCGACACTGTGAGGACAGCCTGAATCCCTTCCCAACCCTGGCTGCTGTTTCCAGATCCAGAGCTCATGGCCTGGATTTTCCAGGCAGCCCTTCCAGGTTTAGCAGGGCATGAATGTCCCTGTGCCCCCTGAATGTCTGGGCACTTCCAGAGCTTTTCTAAGGAGTATTTTGACCCTTGGATCTGGGGGAGCAGCTGGAGAGACACCCAAGCTCTGCCTCTCACAAGGCAAATTCCCGACATTTCTCTCCATCGTCCCACCAGGTTCCCTCCCAGGCAGCAGAAAGGCTGCTGGAGCTGACTTTGCCACACAAGGACAAATTCCTCGTCCTCTCCCACAGTTACGAAACGCGTGCCTTTGTGCCACGCCGAAAAGCTGCGAGGCAGAGCCACCACATCCTAAAGGCAGAGCAAGCCGCAGCTCCAACATCTGTCACCCGCAATCCAGGGAATATCATCCCAGCACAGCCCGGAGGAGAGACCACCCTGCCCGAAAAAGCCGAGAGGTTCCAAACACCACAAAAAGCCAGTTTTTTTGCAGCCTTCCCGCTAGGGAAGGGACAGCGCAGTTGTAATGACATAAACTCCACACAATTCCCAAACACGATGCTCACGGCTCGGCTCGCTCGCCGGAGAGGGAATTGCTGAAAGCACATTTCACACACACACACACACACACACTTTTTGGGATCCTTCAGCACCGCTCCTGGATAACCTCTGCCGATGATCCGTCCGGGGGAGAAGCCAGCCCGCTGCCAAAATCACATCACAGCACACTCGGCTGTAACAAAAGATGACTCCGGGGAGTTTGTGCTCATCATCGTTATTCCACGCACGTCAGAGCCACCTCCAACAGCTTTTCCTTCGATTAAACCTTTACTACCGCGAAGGGCAAAGGGGGTACGGGCACGTTTATGCCGTGCTGAGCGCCGAGGGGTAACCAGGGTTAAAAGGAAGGGAGGATTACACAGCCCTTTTTATAGAAATACCCACCCCCCTCCAAAAAGCAAGGAAATCCCCCTCCCCACAATGTGCAAGATAACCACACAAACCTGGTGGGTGATAACACATCCACGCCTTGCCCTGGACCATCCTCCCTCCCGCGTCCCCTATTTTTTTTTGGGGTTTGTTGTATTATATTTTTTTTTCCATCTGAGCACTTGCCTCTCCTCCGTGCCCATCAAATATCCCGAAGATGGAGGGGTGAGTCTTGTTCACCAGGTCGGTGATTACTTCGAACCTGTCCTCCATGTGATCCCTCCGGCCTTGGATGGAGTAGACAGCCACGTTGTGGCTCTTGAACTCCCAGGTCTTGGAGAACTCAGCGTCCAGCACGTCTAAACCCCCGAGCCTGTCATTCTGCATGATCTCGGCCACCTTGCCCTTCACCATCTTCACCGCATCCCTGCTGGACTTAACAATGGTTTTCACCTCATCCGTGTGGAAGAAATAACTCCACAGGGCCAGGCTGATGCACAGCAAGAACAGGGTCTCCGGTCTGAGCAAGAAGTAACGCATGATCCGACCCAGCAGAGACAGCAAAGTCATTGTATCCTCTATCATTTATTATCGCGACCGTGTCTCCCCACACCATGCAGCGGGGCGGCTCCGAGCCCGGGGCCGCTCGCCCTCAGTGCATGCTCGGCCGGCCGGGCAGCGCCGAGCCCCGCGCTCCGCTCCTCTCCGCTCCGCTCCGCTCCCCGCGGCTCCGCTCCCGCTGCTCCCGGGCGGCCCCTCCGCCGCGCCCCGTCCGTGCCGCGGGGGTGCGGGCCCGCCGATGGCTGCGCCGAGCTCTCCTCCGCCGCCGGATTCCTGCTGACCGCCGATGGGAGCCGCGGCTCGGCCCGGGGAGGTTGGCTGCCAGGGCCGCCCGCGGTACCTGCGTCCCGTGTCCCCCGCGCCCGGCGCCGGCCCGCCCTCCTTCCACCCGGGCGGAGCGTCCCGGCCGCCGCCCCCGCCCCGCAGCAAAACTACAAATCCCGGCAGACCCCGCGGAAGCGCGGCCGGCGCGGGGGGCGATGTGGGGCATGCTGGGAGTTGTAGGCCGGGGAAGGAGCCGGGAAAGGAAAATAATTTCYTTCGCTTTCTTTCCCCATCCCTGGAAGTGTCCAAAGCCTGGTTGGACGCGGCTTGGAGCAGCCTGGGATAGTGGAAAGTGTCCCTGCCCATAGGATGAGATGYCCCTTAAAGTCCCCTTTCAACACAAACCATTCTRRTAATTCTAATAATATCATTAATATCACTACTTCTCTTATGGATTTTGAAATTCTATTAATTTTATACTTAAGGAAAGGCAAAATAAATGTAAAATAAGAAGGATGCTGCTCACTTCCACCATTATTTCTTTGTCCTTTTGCTGCAAAATAAATGTGTCACTGTCTGTTAACTACAAACTGTGTAGCTAATAATTCTAATTRTATTATTAATATCACTCTCTCTATTATGGCTTTTGAAATTCTATTAATTTTATACTTAAGGAAAGGCAAAATAAATGTAAAATAAGAAGGATGCTGCTCACTTCCACCATTATTTATTTGTCCTTTTGCTGCAAAATAAATGTGTCACTGTCTGTTAACTACAAACTGTGTAGCTAATAATTCTAATTATATTATTAATATCACTCTATTATGCCTTTTAAAAATCTATTAATTTCATTATTTATTTATTTATTTTACATTAAAATAAATGTAAAATAAGGAGGATGCTGCTCACTCCCGCCAACCAATCCCTTGTTTATTTGTCATTTTACTGCAATATAAATATGTCACTGTCTATTAGCGACAAACTGTGTAGCTAATAATCTAATAATATTATTAATATCACTCTCTCTATTATGGCTTTTAAAATTCTTTTTAATTTTATCAATTATTTTACATTAAAATAAATGTAAAATAGGGAGGCTGCTGCTCACTCCCGCCAACCAATCTCTTATTTATTTGTCATTTTACTGCAATATAAATATGTCACTGTCTATTAGCGACAAACTGTGTAGCTAATAATCTAATAATATTATTAATATCACTCTCTCTATTATGGCTTTTAAAATTCTTTTTAATTTTATCAATTATTTTACATTAAAATAAATGTAAAATAGGGAGGCTGCTGCTCGCTCCCACCAACCAATCCATAATTTATTTGTCATTTTACTGCAGTATAAACTGGAACTGTGTCTCCTGTGGAAGTTGTGTCTCACTGTTGGCAATTTGGGTCCAGGACCTGGAATTGTGGAGGGAAATGAGGTTTTCCCAGGCCACAGAGCCCAAAAATCATTTCCAGCCCCTCCTTCAGCTGCCAGGCTCGGCTATCCCTCAGTTTTCCCCCAAATTCCCCCCAAATCCAGGCTCCTCCCCGTGCTGAATGCCCCGAGAGCAGAGGATGCTCCACAGGGATGAGTTTTCCATGAAATTCCAGGTGTTTTATCCTGCAGGAGAGGTTCCAGCAGCACCTGGGCTCTGAGTGTGGGGTCTGAAAGGCTCTGAAATTCCAGAGGGGCTGGAATTTCCCTTCGGGAGAGGCTGGAACAACAGCAAAAGCTTTGTCCTGATGGAGAACTGGGATGGAGTTCACCCAGCCCTTGGAGTACAGCTGCCCCTTCTATTAAATGTGAATTTAAATGTGAATTCRGAACAATTCTGCACCACTTCAGTGCAAAATTCAGGGATTATTGAGCCAGCCCCGTGGCTCCAGCCAAAAAATAAAATAAATAAATAAAAATCCAACTGTAGGGCTCGTCCTGCACTCCAGCAGCTCTTCCCAGGGGAGAAGCAGAACTTCAGCATCCACGGATTCTTTTAAACTCTGGAAATCAGCAACAAAACCGTCACCAATATTCGGGATTATCGGCTGCTGCTTCATTTGGGTTTTGCTGGCGGGGCGACCTCAGGCTTTTGGTCACTTGTGGAAGGAATGAAAAGCGATTTCTGAGCCAAGTTTGGGAATAAACCGGATAATTATCCGCTTGGAAAAGTGGGAAAAAAGAATTCCTTGCTCAACAGCTCCTCCTCCTGCTCGCCCGTAGCACGAAACCATCAGGGCATCATTTGTTTTTATATTTTGGCTTCAGAAACGAATAATCTGATGCTGCAAAYGTGAATTCATTGTCTGTTCAGCGCTCTAATCCACAGGAATTGTGRGTTAAAAACGGAGTAAACTTGGGAATTGTTTTGGCTCCGAGAGAAAAAAGCAGCATTTGGCTTTTCTAGGCAATTTTTGTGGCACTCAGAATTAAAATAGGGAGTGGGATATTGGAGAAACTCTCACTATTTGCTAGTCTGAATAATACCAGCATTTTTATCATGGTCATTTCTTGCTTGTATTAAAGAAAATTCAATAGTTTTGATTGGGGAAAAACCTCATTTTGTGAATGTACTTACAAGGGCAACTTAAATAAAAACAGTAACAGTGAAAAACTATAATTTCCTGTAGCTGCAAACTGAATTTACCCTGAAATTTATCATTTCACCCTGGGGATGAGCAGTGAGGACACAGCATTGGTGGGTCACCAGTTTTCTTGGACAAAATCATTACAAGAAACATTTAATTTGATGAAAATCCCCTCATAAAAACACTCCCCAAATCAGTAGGATATCTGTTCTATAATATTCTCTGGGATGCTAAAATTTGGAGGATGTTTCTGTTGCTGTTGGTTGAATTCTGCTGCCCAGTTTAAAAAGGTTTTCTCAGGATTTTCAGGTTCAAAAACTTTTATTGGTGTGAATCAGATATGTGACTCATTGAAGGTTRGTCCTGGAAAACATTAAAGCAAAAYATTCCCCCAAACCTGYGGATTCACCTSCCTTTTCTTCTGCTGAGCCATAAAATCAGAATAGAAAAATCAGTACCAATAACAACAACTGTAAAAGTGGAGTTTTTCACGTCAGGGCTGCAATGCAGTAAAATAATCTCGTGCTTTTCTTTCCAGATGTTTTTAAAAAATTGATTTTAGGGTATTCAGGGTGACACAGGCCCAGCTCTCCAGAGG
>QVAJ01000296.1:857477-867904 GCA_003546035.1 Mixornis gularis
TACCTTAACATCTAATTTCTTCTGTGCCACAATTAATTTTACCTGCACAACAGCTTCAAGGCCTCAAGGCCTTCAAGGCCAAGGCTCAGCCAGGCAGGCCTCAGCTGGGTAGTTCACTGTTTCATTCAATGCCTCATTCTAAGTACAGAATGAGACTCTTTCTCTCAGAAAATCTGCTACAGAGGAAGAGCAAAATGTTGAGGGAGGAGGGCGGGGTTTGCTCGAAGGTGAGCTCAGGTTGTGTTTGGTGAGGGAGGGAGGAAAGGTGAGGCTCAGACTTTGCTTGTGGCACATTGTCCCCATGATTCATATTTGGAAATGATTTGTCTGCAGGCAGACAGTTTAGAACACCATCTATTATGCAGATCCATAACATTTGAATTTCCTCATTTACTTGCCCAATTAGAGCATTAAAATGCCTCCAGCATTTGCGGCCTGCTCTTGTCTTCGCAGCTTTTCTGAGGAAAACTCCCCCTCTTTTCCTCACACAAACCTCGTCCCCAAATTCCCTCCACCCTCTGGTTCCTGGATGAGATCTGGGAGATGCAGAGACTGGGAGCTGTTTGAAAAATTATCCCAATCAGAGGCTGCAGAAGAAGGTGGAGACTTTCCTGGGCCACAATTTTGCGGCTGCTCGACTCTGCCCCTCCATAATTTTGCGTAGACATTAAATTGTCCTTTGCAGGAGCTCCAAGCCCCACAGGGGCAGAGACGGTTTGAAATTAAGGAAGGCATCAATTGTAAATATTTTTTTTGGTGTTGTTCCTCCCTGCAGAGTCCTCGAGCTCGGGCTCAGCTGCCAGAGGCAGGTGGCAGTGTCCTGAGCGTGGTGCCAGGCAGGGCAGAAATTATTGCATAAATCAGAGTCCTGTGGCCACGGGAGATTTCAGCAAGGCAGGAGGAGGGTGGGGAGAGGAGGACACGCTCTGTAATTGAGCATCAAAGCTCCTGGGCTCTGCCTCTCCATCCTCACAGCAGCTGCTGCCTGCAGAGCCTCAGCAGCATCCCCGGCTCAGGGCACGTGGACAGGTGAGTTCTGCTTTTTCCAGCTCCAGTTTTTCACAGGAAAAGTCCTCAAAGMGATGCCTTTGATGGGAACAGGCTCGGGTGTCACCTGATTTAGGGAAAAACCGGCTGGGATGGGCAGAAATGGGATGGTGAATGAGGATATTGCTACAAGGAATTGTTAATATTTCCAACTGCAGGGGAATCTCTTGAGCTCACCTGGCAGGAAGAAAAGAGATGGGGAAGAYACGGGAGCAAAATGTCTTTAAAATCTCTGGGAAGTGGCTTTTTTTGGATAAAATCCCACTCCAYCTGGATCTCTGGAGTTTGTTGTATGTAATTTCTGAGGGATACRTTTCTTTCCACAGATTTTGACACCACCAGGAGTTTTTTACTTCCCAATTAAAAGGTGGGAAATCAGAGTTTTTGGCTTGTTTCCTCTTATTTGCCAAAGGATAGAAAGTGTCCAAGGCTGAAATATTCCTGCTTTCCCTTTGCCTCTCCAGTTCTGTGTCCTGCTGGTGACACAGTGCAGCCCTCAGTAACTATCAGCATTGATTTATTTCTTCCTGAAAAAAAATCTGTGTTTGTTATTACTTTACACTATTATATATATGTTATACATTATATATTAAGCATTAAATATTATATATATATTATATAGTATATATTTACACTACATATTAAGTATTTAAAAAATTAATAATGATAATGATAATGATATGATAATGATAATGATAATGATATGATTATGATAATGATAATGATAATGATAATGATAATGATAATGATAATGATAACGATAATGATAGTTGTTGTTGCTACTATTATTATTATTATTATTATTTCATCCTGGCAACAGATCCATTCAATCCCTGCTGCAGAAAAAGCTGGATAACCTGGATATAGTTTCCTTTTATTGGAATTCTGTGTGTGTGGAGTTTTCCACGCTCTCAGTTTGCACCTGGGTCTTCCAGCAGCCACTGAGCACGAGACATAAAATCCAGCCTGCAGTGGTAGAAATCAGCCTTGTAGCAAATTCTGGGTGGAAATCCACAGGTGGGAAGGGGAAGGAGGAAGGAGAGAGGCTTTAAAGGGAATTTTAATTAAGCTCTGTTGGAGCAACAGAGTCTTGAGTAACCCCGTGCAAGGTGAAATTCTGGCAGAATTCAGCCCAGAGAACGGAATTACCACAAATCTTTGACAAAATGAGCTCTTGTGGAGCCTCCTTGGTGAGGAGGGTGCAGTGTGAGGTTCCCATTTCCATGATTCCCCATCCTTCATCCCACAGGGAGCTCTGGGTAGAAATCCACTGGTGGGAAGGGGAAGGAGGAAGGAGAGAGTCTATAAAGGGATTTTTAATTAAGCTGCTCCAACAGAGTCTTGAGTAACCCCGTGCAAGGTGAAATTCTGGCAGAATTCAGCCCAGAGAACGGAATTACCACAAATCTTTGATAAAATGAGCTCTCATGGAGCCTCCTTGGKGAGGAGGGTGCAGTGTGAGGTTCTCATTTCCATGATTCATCCCACARGGAGCTCTGGGTAGAAATCCACTGGTGGGAAGKGGRAGGWGGAAGGAGAGAGGGTTTWRAGGSATTTTYRATTWAGCTGCTCCAACAGAGTCTTGAGTAACCCAGTGCAAGGTGAAATTCTGGCAGAATTCAGCCTGGGGAATGGAAYTRCCACAAATCTTTGAYAAAATGAGCTCTCGTGGAGCCTCCTTGSTGAGGAGGGTGCAGTGTGAGGTTCTCATTTCCAYGATTCAYCCCACAGGGAGCTCAGGGCAGCGGGGATGGATGTGAAGAACACCCCGAGTTACCTGTACTGGCTCTTCTGCCAGTTTGAGCTGATCACCTGCAGTTACCTGATGGAGCCCTGGGAGAAGGTGCTCTTCTACTCCTTCAACCTGGCCATGCTGGGGCTGCTGCTCTACACCACCTATGTCTGTGTGGCTTTCCACGCCAGCTCGGCCTTCCAGCTCCTCTGCAGCTTCCTGGGAAACCCACGGGGAAATGCTCTGTCTGTGCTGAAGTAAAACCTCCACCTGACTTGGGGAYCAAAGTGGTTCCTCCTTATCCCATTTTTCTCCAGGAGCAACAAGCTCTGCTTTATTCTCTCTTCGTGTTCTGCTCTGACAGCAAGTTATTTTTGCTCCGATCAATCCCTGTTTTTTACTATTTGCTTCTTCAAGAGCTTTCAGTTTGAATGACCCACTGGAATGACAGAGCTGGGACAGGAACAGGACAGGAATTGGGATAGGAACAACCCCCCTGAAGATTTTATCATTCCAGGGGAAAGGAACAACTTCCCTGAAGGTTTTGTTATTCCAGGGGAAACCAACAACCCCCCCTGAAGGTTTTATTCCAGGGGAAAGGAACAACTTCCCTGAAGATTTTGTTGTTCCAGGGGAAAGGAACAACTTCCCTGAAGATTTTGTCGTTCCAGGGAAAGGAAATAACTCCCCTGAACATTTTGTTATTCCAGGGGAAAAGAACAACTCCCTTGGAGGTTTTGTTATTCCAGAGGAAACCAACAACCCCCCTGAAGGTTTTATTCCAGGGGAAAGGAACAACTTCTCTAAAGATTTTGTTTATTCCAGGGGAAAGGAACAACTTCCCTGAAGGTTTTSTTATTCCAGGGAAAGCTGCTCGGCTATGGAAAGTTTTCATCTGGAGAAAATGATGCAGAAATGATGGATTTGTTCTTGTCTGCCAGGAAGAGATGGGCACACAAAAATCTTGGACTTGGGGGAGCTGCTCCCCTGAGCTTGCTGTGTTTTTATGGAAAGATTTCAGGATTTATTCACTCTCCTTGGTTGTTTTATACAATGGATTACTCGACTGGTTCCTCATCATGATGCCAACAATGCTGCTGAGTCATTAAAAATGTGAGGATGTGCTGCTGTGATAATTTATGATGAAATTCTCAGATTCTTGGGCTTTATAAAAACAGATCAGTTTTGGTTTGCTTTAGAGCAAATCATGAGTAAATCACGTGCATCATATAGAGATTATAACACTACAGACTCACTTGTGCTAGGGTTTCAGTTGAAAATAAAACCTCTAAATGTAAAAAATACAATGTCTCCTTTYTTTCCTAACCCTTCACTCCCTACTTTACACTTTCCCTGTTGAGCAGAGCCTGAAACACAAACTCCTGAGCTGTAAGTGAYGTGCTGGATTTGGCTGGGACTGCTTTTGTTCCAAATTCCGTGACTTTTTAGCCTTCAAACCACCAGATTCCTGTGCTGCCACGTTCCTGGAGCTGCACTGGGATGAGAATTGAGGTTTGGAATCCTCAGGAGATGAAGGGAGTAGAACAGCACACACAGGGTGACACAAATCCGTATTTCCCACCCACGCTGAGGTGAGTTTGGGGACTTTTTCCAAGCTCCTGGAATGTCCTCTCCTTCCAGAGGATGGGCTGTTGCTGTAGGTGGCAATGAAGGGACTCAGGGAATGAGGCTTGGTCACCCGAGGAGACAAAACRAAGTGAAAACATTAATTATGTCATTGTCACCTCAGCTGCTTTCCCAGTTTATAATTACRGGGAAATAAGGTAGGAGATTAAAATAATTTCTTTGGGAAAAKGAGGGCAGCTGTGCTCAGGCTCACGAGTCTTTTAACAATGCTCAAGTATCTCTTGAGTTTGTGARAAAAAAAAAGAAATCTATTCAATACTTTCAAATTTAGATTCAGTTGGACGTTTTATTCGTCATATAATTGAAGACGTAATTAGTGTAGATTTGCTTTCATGCTTAGTCTGTATATTACATTTATATTGATATTTATCAATATAATTTGTATTTACTGATGTTTAGGGACAAGAGGGAACACACAGCATTTTAATTATGTCAATCACTCGACTATTTATGGAGACAGTGATTTTTCCCCCAGCCTGTCAGTCTCCAATACAGAAACACAGGCAGCTCTTTGAATGACAGGTGCAAAATCTCTATTTCTCAAGACCATGCAAATAATTATTGCTCAAGATGGGAGTGAGCCCAGGGCAGGAGCAGGTCACCCTCATTTCCAGCAGAGAACTCCCCACATTTCTGACATCCTGAGGGTTGTGGCATCCAGGAATCCCACAGCAGGCTGGAGGAGCAGGAACCCTGCCCTGGGTGTTATTGCTGCCCTGTCCCACGTGGTGATTGTGGGCTCCTCCAGTGCCTCTTTTGCAATAACTGGACAGGATTTGGGGCAGGATTTGGGGCAGGATTTGGGGCAGGATTGGGGCAGGATTGGGGCAGCATTGGGATGGGGGGGCTCTACTCCCATCCCCAGATCCCAGCTGGGCTGGAGGAATGGGACAGAGCCAGGAAAGCACCAAAATCCAGCAGAGGAAAGAAGGGGCCAAGCGGCAGCTGGAGCTCCCCAGAGTTCCTGATCCACTTTCCCCATCACTCCTTTTCCCTGCCTGTGCCAAGACTCCAGGATTTAAAATATTTCATCCCAACTCCAGCTGCCGTTTCAGTTCCCAGCACTGCCTGGGCAGGTTCCTGCTGGAAGCACCAGGGGCTCCAGATTTGTCAGGTCAGGCTCAGCTGGGAATGGGATCAGGATCAGGGGAGCTTTAGGGTGGAGATCAGGGAAAGGTTCTTCCCCCAGAGGGTGTTGGGCACTGCCCAGGCCCCCCAGGGAATGGGCACAGCCCTGAGGCTGACGGAGCTCCAGGAGAGGTTGGACACCGACCCAGAGATGCCCAGGCTGGGATTTCCCACAGCCTCTTTCCACATTTCTCCAGATTTTCCCAACCAGCTCCACTCAGTGGCCACAACATTCATTTTTTCCCACCTGATGCTGAATGTTCCAAACCCGAATGAAGGCATGGGTGAGGCAGGAAGTGTTTCAAGAGGAATGGGAAATTCAAGAGGAATGGGAAATGGAATATTCCCTGCACAYCCTTCCCTGAGGGTCAGCTCTGTCTGCTGGGGGGAAGTTTCTGTCCTRGGGTACTTAGGAAGGAATGGAAAGATAACATTCAGCACCACTCAGATCTTGTGAAAAGGAAATATTTAAATTTGCACAACTTAAACCCACTGCTGGTTCAGTGAGAGTGGAAACTAAGGAACAAAATAGGAACCGCTGCTGAAATCAAACTGCTGGTGCTGCTGGCCACGAAGCCTTTGATGTTTCCAGCCAGAACATCCTGGTGCATTCCCGGCATCCTCACTAGGAGTGATTTTTATCGTAGGATTTTTCACACYTTATCTCCCATTAAACTTTAAGCTGCGGGTTTATTGATCCAAAGAGTTTACACGTCCTAAAGGCACTCAAGATGATCCTGTTCACGTGGAATTTTACTCCCCTCTCTGCTGCTGATCGCTTTTGTTTTTAAAGCTTAAGCTCGTTTCTTCCTCCTCGTTGTTGCTGTCATTGTTTTGCACCACAACAACTTGGCTTTATTTACAGCCACGTGTAATTGCAGTTCTTATCTCGGCTGTTCATTACCCGACCTGAAAATCCTGCTTGGAAAACTGAAGCTGTCAGCTCCTCCTGGCCTCTGCGTCCCACAGGACATTCCCATCTCTGCAGGGATTTGCTCAGAGCAGCGGGGGAGTTTCCAGCAGATCTGTTTGCTTTGCCAGAGCTGACCTGAAATTCCTCCCCTCCTGCTTGGCTGGAAGTTTCTGCTTCACTTCCCTGCTCAGCTGAAACTGCTTCATGCAACAGTTGAGTTCCAGTCTCCCTGAGACAGGGAATTCCTCCTCCCTCCACTGCTGACATTTCCATTTCCGACACAGAGCAGAGACGTTCTATGAAATGGGATTTACTTGGAATTTTTTCCAGGTTTTTTTTGTTTTTCCCAGGGATCAAGGTGTGAATCATCATCCTTAGAACACAAAGTCTCAGCAGGGTGTGCAAACAGCAAATATTTCACAGCTTCAGGAGTTTCCTTCCATCTCACAAATCTCACTGAGGGGAGGTGAGTTTAAATCTGGTTTTCGAGGCTTTTCACTCCTCGCTGGGGATTTGTGTCATTCAAAAGGGTTTCATTTTAGGAAGCTGAACATTTAAACTGCACAAAATCCCTTCAGTTTCTGCCTTTACCATCAGCCTTTGGTTTTGTCCTGGAACTGAAACCCCGACAAGTTTTAAAATTTCCTCTTTCTGCCTTGGCTTAACCAAGGGGGAAATGTATTTAGGAGGAAATGCAGATTCTGACAGCAACAAGATTCTTTGTTCCATGATCATGTCCTGCCATGAGCTCCAGGAAACATTCCCAAACCCCTCTGCATTTCCAACTCCCACCAACCTGCTCTGAAATAAATGGCCCTGAGCTGAGATAAAAGTACAGAATGAGCAGTTTGCTGACATTAAATCCTTCAAGATCCCTCAAAGAGGGTTTGGTCTTTTTTTTTCTTTATCTTGGTGTTATTTTGGATTTCAATATGAAGAACTGCAGGGGCACAGAGAGTTTTTCCTGAGTTTTTGGCCACCTTTTCCTGGGAGCAGGGAGCAGCTCTTGGGGCCATGCAGGAACAGTGACATCAGGTGGACTCTCGTGTTCAGCACAGGCACATCCTGATTTTTTTATGGAAGCTCCTGCAGGAGAAAGGGATTGGATCCCACCTCTGACTCTTCCCCGTGAAATCATTCCAAAAAAATCCCAAAGAAGGAAGGTGTACCCTTGTCTAACTTTTAATGGAAAACCTCCTGACATAACATTCCTCTAGAATTCCCTATTTTAAGCTACTTCCAAGGGTAAGAGACTGAAATTTTATTGGAAGCTCCCAAAATTGGCCCAGAGCTGTGCCTGGAGTGCAGCCAAGCTCAGGCACCTGCTCTGAGGTTAAAAGTGTTTGAAAAGTGAAATATTTCACCTCAGCAATTCCCACCTGACCCACGTTTGGGAGCCCTGGAGTTACATCAGGCCATCCTCTCACAGAATTTTAAAGCAGTTAAAGGTGAAACCATCACCTTGAGCTTTTCAGCATCAACACACAAGACTTTTATCAAAGGAAAATAAATTAAAAATGAATGTCTGCACACCCCAATCCCCTTTTCCTGTTCATTTTCTCCCTCACTTATCCACCTGTTGTGCTGTAAGGTCTGACTTACACAACACTTTCGTTTTTTTCACCATTTTCTCTGAGCAAAACTTAATTCCAAAGTTCTGCACAGCTTGTCCCGTGACTTCCAACTCCAAATTCATCAACATCTGGGTGGAAATGCATCGTTGAGCAGTCCTGACTTGAAATCCTGAATGATTTCTTGGTATAAAAGCAGATTTTTGTGGCTTAACTCAGAGATTTTCAGGAAGAGCTGCAGGGCAAGTGGCAGCTTTTTATCCATGAGAATTCAAGCCTTTGTAAACTGTGAAAATATTGGCAAATATTTCATTTGTTGGGCACTCCCCAAATCCCTCTGAGCTCCCAAAGGGGCACTGGAAAGTTGAGAACCTCCAAAAAGACCCAGCTTTGCTTCTGGGGAGCTGCTCCAGCCAAACAAATCCCACAAATCCAAGCAATCCTTGGATTCATGGCTTAAAGATCTTTGAATCTTGCAGACAAAACTCCTGCTCAAAGATCCATGGAAGCTTTTCCAGGCTGGCAGCAGAGCAAGGAAGGGGGAAAAGGAACAGGGAGATCTCCAGGGATAAACAGGATCAGCAAAAATCCAACATTCCTGGGAGACTCCAGGAAGGAAAACAGAGAGGAGGAAAAGGATTGATGAAAACAGCAGAGTTTAAATCCAGTTTTTATTACCAGTCCCCAATCACCTGCCACCAACAAGGAGTTTATTATTCAGGGAGTTTTTTATTCAGGGAATTTTTTATTCAGGGAGTTTATTTTTCTGTCCTCTTTGGGCTTGCAGAGTTTTTAAAATGGATTTTTAAAATGAACTAAAAAAACGACGGATCAAAATATCTCCTGAGGTTTTTAATCCTTTACAGCTGATTTATTAATGAATTTCTGTGCATGTTGCTTTTAATCCACTGATCCAGAAATGGGATATAGTTCAGTATTTATCACACTTCACAGGATTTTCCAATCTTTTTGATCAAGGGCTTTCCAGGGAAGTTTTCTTTGTGTAAGGGAATAGAAATTACAGTCTTGAGCTTCCCCAAAAATGGAAATATGGAATAATCTACCAGTATCATAAAAGGCTTCAATCCATTGTGCCAAAAAATGGGGAAAACCTTCCCCATGTGAGAAATTAAAGCTGTAACAGTAGGTAGGGGCTCTACCTAAAATCCAGGAAATTGGAACAAAATCTTTCCCTCTGGACATCCTTCCTTATTTTCTCCACTGCAGAAATTGCATGGAAAGATCCCTCAGGGATGGGAGGAACTTGTGGAATTTATATTGCAATGCTTCCAGCAGAAATTGAATTGTTGGATTCTCTGGAATATCATCCAGAAAATATGAATTCCAAGACATTATTTGGGGAGTTTTGTCACTTTTTCTGGCCTTGTGATGGTTGATTCTGGTCTGGGGAGTTTTTCCTCCCCAAGGGAATATTTTTGGGGTGTCAGGCTCAGTCCTCACTCTGTCAGCATTTCTGCTCCCTCCCCTCCAGTGGCGTCCTGGGAAATGTGGAGATCTTCCAGCATTTCAGCCAGGCTGATCCTTGGGGCTCCATCATCATCTGTGTCACTCTCCACTGGAATATCTGCATCTAAAAACACACAGAAACCCCCCAAAAAACCCTCAGCTGAGCAAAGGAAACAAACCCCAAAACAACAGAGCAACCCCAAGGGGAAAATGGGGAGAAAAAAATCAAAGCAACGATGCCAAAACCAACCACAAAATCAACAAACAAATAATTCCTCCTAAAAATTCGACAGTCCCCTCGGGAAAAAAAAATGAATTCTGTATCAAATCTTTCACCCAGCAGGAATTTTGGGTGCAGAAAGAAAGTTCTTTTTCATGTTAAAGACAAGGAAATAAAACCCATCAAGTGAAACACATCTGTGAAATACTTTACAGCATTTCTCCAGGCATGAAGAGGTTGGAGAATGCAAATAGAGAATTTCAGTGAAATTATTTTGCCTCCAACACGATTTAATTACACCCAATGAAGGAGTAAAAAAGGCCTTACTTCTGTAAATGTTGACATTCTTCCTTATGGCCTCATCCTCTTCCAGATCTTCCAGGAAGTCTTGGTATTGTCTGGAAAAGATGTGGGATGGATTTACTCCTTTTTCCTTTGGATTTATGGAAGTAAAACCACAGAAACAAAACCCCACTAGACCTGAGAAGATTCCCACATTTCCAATTCATCATTTGTGGAAATTCATGCAACAAAGTAAAATCATAGAAACAAAACCCCACCAGACCTGAGAGCACTTCCACACTTCCAACTCATGATTTGTGGAAATTCATGCAACAAAGTAAAACCACAGAACCAAAACCCCACCAAACCTGAGAGGATTCCCACATTTCCAACTCATTCCCACTCATGATTTGTGGAAAT